>BMAU01001521.1:0-61645 GCA_019973935.1 Trichonephila clavipes
GGGGGCGCGATAAACGTACATAAAAGCGCGGTGAGGCATATCGAAAACAAAAAGATTTAAAAATTTATTTACTGGAATGAAGTAAAACAAAAATACTTTCTGACGTAATAAAAAATACACATTTACACCGATATAATTTATATATTTGCGATATTATGTCATAAAAAATTAAAGCTTTACTTCTATTATTACGGTTTCTTTTCAAACCAAAATGAAAAAAAAAAACAAAACCCATACCCATAATCGAAAACAATTTTAGAGGGAAGATAAAAATTCATCACACACTGTTATATTATTGTCATCAGCTAGCTGTAAGCAGCAGAATGTAGTTGCTGCGGTTTGACCTTCGAACTTACTTCTACGGTTAGTTACGTCCCTGCTCTTATGTGTGTGTGTGTGTGTGTGTGTGTGTGTGTGTGTGTGTGTGTGTGTGTGTGTGTGTGTGTGTGTGTGTGTGTGTGTGTGTGTGTGTGTGTGTGTGTGTGTGTGTGTGTGTGTGTGTGTATTTGTTTTTTCATTTAGGCAAGTTGCAAATAAACTATTTCTGCTGCGAATTTTTTCTTGTAAAATATTTAATTTCTGATTTATGGAAAAGCACAGAGAGCTAGCTCTTTGAAGGATTACTTGGGCTAAGATTTATTTCTATTTATTTCTTTTTCTTTATTTCTTCCAAACATATAAAAAAGCATAATGAAAAACGTTTTACATAATTTTTTTTGAACATCCATATTGTAATAAATACACTTTTATTCTGGAGCTGTCACGCCGAGCACAGAGTACACGAAATCGGTAATTCTGGCAAAACTGTTTAATTGTTACCAATGGCTCTGACACTTGCCTCAATGTTTGACAGTCTTAACGTGTGGACTAAAATATATTTGTCACATATCTCCCCCTCTTTTTTGGGAGTGACAAACGTTTTTTTACAATCTTGAGGTACTTGTTTTGACTGAGTTCCCGGTTTGATAACTTTTTTCCGAAATATATTCTGTGTTCTTGAAAGTAGTGTGTGAGTATATTTTCTCTTAATTAAATTATTCACTGGAATTACGATTTTATTGTGTACTATAAAAATAATTATAAAAAAAGAAGATTGGGGTGGCTCAATAACCCCACTCGACCATTAGTATCGAGTGCGTGCCTGCTCCCAGGTTTAAAACATGTTGAAGAGTCTTTTCACTTTAAGTATTAAAAATAATACAATTATTTCTCATCGGAATTTTATATTATTGTTCATTATTCAACATCAATTCTAAATGCTAATTCTGTGAGGCTTAAAATTACAGTTCGCTTAAAACTAATTATAATTTGAGCAATGATTTAAAAAAATAATTTTACATTTTTGTAAACATTGTTGCGCACTTGGCTTTACTCTCCTTAAAAATTCAGCGATTATATCAAAAAGTTTTATTTTCTTATAAATGAACTCGTGCAAATAGCGGGTACTTCAGCCGGTATACTTTTAATCATACCAGTGCTGCACAGGGTATTTTATAACTAATTAATGCTAACTTAAGAACAAGTTTAATAAGTATTAGCGACTTCATGGGCTTGTCTTACAGAGCAAATTTTTCAAAGGAATGCTTATATATATATATATATATGATTAGAAATTGACCCACTGAGTTCTTTCTAAAAAAAAAGTTGATATCTATATTTTGTCTTCTAGCAGCCACGCATTTTGCAATATGTTCTAATTTAAAAATTAGAGAAAGGAAAAAATAACACATAATAATTATCCTATTACTTAATATATATATATATATATATATATATATTTGCTTTTAAAAACAACATATACAAAATTTAATACTTATGTCATGAATTTGTACGGTATATATTTAAGATTATTGCTTTAGCGTAAAAAGTGCATTATTATTGCATTCAAGTACATTATTAATGTATAAGGGGGCGCGATAAAAATTGTGATTGATAAGGGGGCGCCAGTATTGAAAGTTTGAGAAGCACTGGCGTCGTGATTCAATTAGCAGCAGTATCCGTTCTTTGAACCTTTAGATAGAGTTAATTAGCTTGTTGCTAGGGTTTTTTTTTTCGAAAGGTATGAGATGATACATTAAATGTGATGTTTTGTTGTCTTTGCGAGAAGCTTGTTACATGCATAAAAATACATAAATTTCATATTTAAGAGCATAAAAACAGTTTTATTTTGTGTGTTTTAGAAATCATTTGTCCAGTTTAGAGTAACTTTAAAGTTTAAAACTTAGAAACTGTCTGCAACAACAAAACCTACTGATAATGTTACAAAAACCTAAGAAAACTTGGTGAAACGTATAATAAGGTATTTTTAAATACCATCTCAAATTCTGCAAAACCATATTGATACATTTTCACATTATATTTATGATGCTTTCTGTTTCAATTTGATATATGTAATGTATGAAAGCTACAAATTGTTTAAAAATTGATACAGAATTTGAGAAAATGTTGATGTTTTCTCGTGAAAAAAATGAAAAATGCGGTTCTAGGCAATTTAAGACTTTTTTGTTTACTATTTTATGCAAACAAAAATTGCAAAGATGCTAATGTTTAATAAAATGGGACAAATACATGCTGTAATTCATTATTTTTGTGATAAAGTGGCACTTCATAGTGAAAATTAAATTTTTTCAAAAATGATTTTTTAAAACTGTATTCATCTTTTTCTCAGAATAGAAGGTATAAATGTACATAACATTTTTTTCCCTCGTGTTACTGATATGTAACTATATATTTTCATGTAAGTCTTTTGAGGATTTTCCCAAAATATTTTACTGGAGTCCATATATCGTGACAAAAAATGTCAATTTTTTTTAAAAATTCATAGTGATATTTTTATGTTACATGTTTTTGAGAAACCTTAACAATATATTTTAAATATTTCACTTCATTGCAAATATTAATGTTTATTTATTGTTCAGAGAAGTTTTTAAGCTTTAATATTCAAAGGTTTTTCAATAATAGTATTACGTAGATCCGGATTCGAGGATTTTATGCAAAAACAATCACAAAGAAAAAATAATCAATTCTTTAAGAGCGATGCGAGTTTATTACCGAAAATCCAATCCTTTCAATACAGGATTCATCGGCAATATTCACAGGGTAAATATCCGAAGGTCTTCACACCTTCAACAGCAATCAAACTCATTAAACAGTGCTTAGAAATAGACGTAAGTAAAGATTATTCACAAGCACAGCCGAGCTTATCGCTAGTCAAAACAATCCTCACTACTCGCTGGCTTAATCAAGACTCCTTGCCGTACCGGCGAGCATCCTTTTTATATGCGCGACAGAAACTTCTAGAAATATAACCACTCGTGTCATTGAACGTGACACTAGTAGAGAGATCTACTACTTTCTAGAAGACTCCAGAGGGTTCCGAATTCGCCAACATGGTCACCAATGACGCCAAAATGGTCGACAAAGTCGCCAACTTGGCTCTACCACCAAGATTTCGCCAAGTTCTCATTGAATCACCATTATAACGTAAGGGACGGCACTGCTTGTGAATAATACAATTTTAGCATGAAATAAATATATCATAGAGTAATATAAATGCATTAAACACTCAAATACAAATTATTTACACTATTTACACAAAATTCGTAACAATAGCCAACTAATTATAACTCAGATGTGTAATACTTTTTGTCGTCGCGAGAAGCTTGTTGCATGCATAAAAATACACAAATTTCATGTTTAAAACATAAAAACAGTTTTATTTTTGACTTTTTTAGAAATCTTTTGTACAGTTTAGAGAAAATTTTGAATTTTGAAGTATTTAAAAATTGTGTTTGCATAGGAACATACGAATACATAATTAAATTGTTCTAACGTCGTGAAATCACACATTCACAAATCATGACTTTTACATATTGATACGTGTTAACATTATATTTATGATGTTATAAGGTCAAATTTGACGTTTGTAATACATTGAAGCTAAAAATTCTTCACAGATCGTTACATAATTTGTGAAAATTGATGCAAAATGCTAAAAAAATCTCTTTGAACAAAAACTGAAAATTACTATATATTTATTTTCTGAACATTTTAAGGCTTTTTTGTTTCCCATTTTATGCTTTAAAAATTAAGAAGACACTAATGTTTCATAAAATACGGAAAATACATGTTGTAATTCATTATTTTTGTGATTAAGTGTCTTTTTACACTTAAAATGCAATTATCTTAATATGATTGTTTTCAAACTGCGTGTACCTTTTTCAAAGAATCTAAAAAATTAATATACTTGCAATTTTTACTGCACATAAATAAAATGTAACTATAGATAATAGAGCTACTTTCTTGGAGATTTTCCCAAATAATTTTGCTCAGAAGCAGTTATCGTAAAAAAATGACCCTTTTAACAAATTTCAAAGCAATACTTTTACGATGATTTTTTTTTGAAAAAATTAAACAATATATTTAAACATTTTACCATTATTTAAATAAAAAAGGCTAATTATTATACAGACAAAATTTGAAGTTTTTATATTTAACAATTTCTGAGAAACAGGTTCCTAAAATGGCTCAATTTAACATTGTGGGTATAGGGGCTACTGACAAACCTTGTGTAGAAAATGTAGTGGGGTTTCCATCTAATGCTGCTCTGTCTGTACAAAGGAAAGAAATCCCTTCGAATAAAATGCCATTGAGTTCTTTTTTATATTTCTTGTTTATTATGTGTTAGTATGACAACTTAATAGGATTTAATTTATATGCGCTATAAAAAAATTGATATATGGTAAAAGACTTTATATTATTAAATATAGTGTTAAACAATAGTAAATTTATTTTAACTATTGAATTAATGTTTTTATTGAATTCTTTTTGAATCCTAATCAACTCTATAGATTTTAAACCTTTTTTTTAGCCAAAAAGTAATCAAATAAGGATCAATATTTATAGAATAGTTCAAATATCAACAAAATGTTATTTTTCATGCTTCTTACGATACATAAGTTCGCAACGAGGAAATATATTTAGTGAAAAAGGTATTAAATTTCTCTCGGTGTATTTCTCTTTTTAATGCACTTAAGTGCAATATTTCTTTTGCCCACTCCTTTCACTTATCTGTTCTTTAAACATTAATTTTATTAAAGCTAACTTCTTGTGGCATGGTAGGGAAACATTTTCGCTACGCAATACCCGTTAGCAGTTACGGTTACGGGACGAAGGTCAGATAGGAATGTATGACGTTCCGACTTTCCCCACGTTTCTAAAAATGCCATCTAATTCTTACCATCTATCTCAGGTAAGAAAATAATTACAGAATCAGTAAAATAATTTTTTGCCATGATATGGTATGCCTTTTTATGTAAAATAATGGAATTTTCTATTTATCACGATTCTTTCAAAAATGAGTCACAATTCATACGTTTTAATGAAAATTATTTCTAAATTGTTCGCGTTCAATTTACTTTCGCGTTTTAATTAATTGATATTCTATCCTAATAAATTAATGCTTTTCTCTTTTAGAATCAATCATTTAAAAAAAAATGTCGAAAACTTTTTTTTTTACTATTTTTTAAAATTACTTAAAATTTTATTAAGTATATTTAATAACTTCGTTATTTATAAAAAAAATCTCGCGAAACTTTGTTTTTCCGTATGTAGCACAGTTATATCTGTAGTCTTTACAAACATTGAAAAAATGGCTTTAAAATTAGGGCTTTTAATTTTTTTTTTTTTTTTTTTTTTTGTATTTTTCATCTATTAGCCATTTTATGAAATTTTTTTACTAAAGTATTATTCTTACATTTTTTGTTTAAAAAATACCGTTGTTTCCAATCAATGTGTGAAATTGTAAGCCATTAACTTAAAAATTAAGCTTTAGAAAAATAATTTTAAAAAAAAAACTTGACTTTACGAAAAGCCAAGGTTATGGCGACGAAAACCAGTTTCGCGCCAAATTGACAATCAACATCTACTTCATCACGTCCAATTCACATTTTCTCATTGGTTACATTAGAAAAATTGGAGATTATAACAAATAAAATTAATCGAATTTGGCGAGTAAAAAAAATGCGAATAAATTTTTTTTTCAATAATAACAGAAACTAGGACCTATTGCGAAAGAAAGAGAAAACTTAATTCCACGTGAAGATTTCTATCAATTAATGAGAATGTCAAATGAAAAACAAAAAGGACTTTTACTTCCTGTTATTTCGCATCTTTTATCGTCAGATCAAACTCCATTTCAACTATTTTTACCGTCCCTGCCAGATGCGGTAAGACGTTCGTCATTAAACTTTTGATGGAAATTTATAATCGCTATACGGACAATGATGGATACTGTACTGCATATATTACTTGCGCTTCAACCGGTAAAGCAGCAGTAGCTATTTCAGAAACGTTTGTCCATACAACTTTCAAAATTTCTTTATCAAGATTACTTTCGTTACATTCTGAAACTGCTCAACAATACAGAACTCTTTTCAAATACATAAAAGTCATAGTCATTGATGAGATAAGTATGATCACACACACACACACAGTGCTCAATTGTTATTGAAGGTTATAATTCCAGATTAAAACAAGTAACTGGAAATTTCTAGCCAAACTTTGGTGTATTAGATATTATTTTAATAGGAGATTTACGTCAATTACCACCAGTTCGTTCTACGCCCATCTATAAGCAACCGAAATAGACTATCGTTTGACCAATTTTATGGCGCAATCTAAAATTTTATGAACTGAAATAAGCCATGCGTCAAGCGAAGCAACAATTTTCTCCTATACTTATTAAAATTGGAAACGGTGAACAACTTGATGAAATGAAAATAACTGTGACTGAGTCTCGTTTTTGTACTGTGGAAGAAACTGAAGCTAGGTGTTCTCAGGGTGTACAATTATTGTGTCATAACGCCGCCTTTAACATTTGTAACTTATTATCAATTTGGCGAGCGCCAAGGCGCCTGTCATTTGAGTTATAAGAAGAAATGTTTTGAAATAAAATTCCAATTGTAGTTCAGGCTGCGAGGTGAGCAGACGTTATGTCATATAATTTCAGTAAGGGTTTTAAATCCATTAAAGTTTTTAAAGGAATGCACAAACACACATAGTCAATTGTTTTTATTGAGTTGAATTTATTCGTGTCCCTCCATTATTTTGTCAAGTCGACCGGATAGTAATTAGATTATTAATTTCGAACCAGACAAGTTCAGTATAATGCAATTAACTAGTTTGAATAGGTCCAGAGGGGCATTGAAATCCAAGGTAACGAGATTGGAGCAGTTCGAAACTCCTTCATCTTTAGAACTCAAACTTCAACTAAATTATATCTGTGCTCTGAGAGATAAAATAGAAGTGCAAACAAAGGACTATTACAGCCTTCCATCGAATACACATTAACAGAGGATGACCGGGAGTTGGAGCTTTTGAAAGATTGTCTTTACAAGACAGAGGTAAGATTTCATTTCTTACTCTCGAAACTTGATAATACAAATGTTTCAATGTCGGAAGTTATTCGAAAAGAAAATAATGTTATGTCCGGAAACAAAAGTAGACAAACTTGTACAAAATTACCAGAAATCCCTTTACCGCAATTTAACGGTTTCTACGAATAATGGAGCACATTTAAAAACAAATTTGATCATTTAATTTCTGATAACGAAAAACTAACAAATTCGCAGAAACTCTATTATTTACGCTTCGTTCTTAGAACTCTGCATGCTGCAATGATACATTTGAAAAGTTAATTCAAGCTTTAATGCTAAAACATCAAAATAAAAGAGCAATTTTTGATATGCATTTGCAAGCAGCTGTAAATCAGGACAAAATTCAGCATCAAGCTTCACGAGAATTGCATTATTTCGTAGATAATGTAAAAAAAGAACTTAATTTCGTTAAAAGATTTAAATCTCACAAAAAACAAATTTTCAGATTCTTCATTAGTAAACATATTGTTATCTAAGTTAGATTAAGAATCCAGGAAATTAAATTATCTGAATCAAAAAACCTTAAAATCTACAGATATTCCAAACTAATGAATTTCTGGACAGATGAATTTCTTGAGTTCGTTAAAAAAAGAAGTATGGTTCTTGAAAGTATTAACCGAAACTAACTCTATTATAAAATCAAGTAAAATTCTCCTGTTCCATTGAAGCCTGAAACATTATTAATTAATTCAAGTGAATCCACAAAATGTATTTTTCATTTTTTAAACAAGTGTAATAATTTTCGAAATATGAATGTGTCTCAAAGATATGATTATGCTCGAAAGCATAGACTTTGCTCGAACTGTTTCCGGAAATCCCATTATTATTCTGCCTGTAAATCAAATTTTATGTGTAATGTGTGGGTGAGTGAGTGAGTGAGTGAGTGAGTGAAGATTAACGTCGCACTGTTCAGCTGCACGAGGGCTTTTGGCGACGGACCACGTAATTTTGAACCATGGTCAAGTGACGTGGACGACACCTGAGCTGGCACCCCCTCTCCTAACTACCACACCACACCAACGGGAGGACGTTTCAGCTCTCGACAGATTTAACGTGCATCGCTGCCCTACACGGCGGGTCTTTAGTGGTACTGGGCTCGAACTCGTGACAAAGCCAGCCACGATCCGATGCCTATACCACTCGGCTACCGCGGCCATTGTAATGTGTGGGAGAAGAAACATAAACCTTTCTCGATAAATCAAACGGGGAGCAGCGTTCAACAGACTGCCAACACAAGAGCAATTGAATTTTGAAAAACGAATTGATTATGCGCGATGAAATCTCACCAACACAACCACAAAATATTTATTCTTTAAAAGGACGGTGCAAGGTCAAGGCAATGAATCTACGAAGAATTCCGCAACTCAATTAGGCACAACGGTTTTGTTCATTCAAAATTGTTACGGGGAAACATTTCAATGTACAGTGATTTTAAATTCAGACAGTCTAAAAAATCTCACGTCTTCCGAATTCGTAACCTTGTTGAAACTAAAAAGGGAAAAAATTTATGCCTTCAGTTGTGGAGTTTAATGAAAGTATGCAGACAGTTAAATCCAGAGTTTATAGAACTCTCAAACAAAAATGAAAGTTTTAAAGCGGAATTGCAATTTATGGTGATTCCAAGAATAACTGATTTAATCCCCTCAGTGTTACATGCTATATTTCTAGCATACAATTACCTCAAAGTACTTAGTTAACTGATCCAGAGTTCTTTAAACCTGGTAAGGTGGATATGCTATTGGGAGCCGAAGTATTTTTAAAAATCTTACAGTATAAAAATGAAAATCAGTGAATCTATTATTATAAATAGCTCAGTTTTTGGTTACGGGAAAGCTTCCAATTAGCCAACAAATTAAAAGTTGTTTTTTTTTATCAAAGAATGATTTACATTTAGAGGAATCGATTTCTGGGTTTTGGGAAATGGAATCTGTTATGGAAGAGAGAGAGTTAAAAAAAATGAGAATGAACTTTTTGTGAAAGTCATTTTAAAAACATATTTTCTGGGGATGAGACGGGTCATTATGTTGTAGATATCCCATTCAAGGAAGATCCCTCAAAACTTGACAAATATAAGGAGACAGCTTAGCGACGCCTAAATGCACTTTGGCACCGACTCTACAGAAATCCTTAACTTTGTTCGTTGTATTGAAAGTTTATGCAAGAATATGAACAATTGAGCCATATGACAAAGGTTGACGAAGACATTGATCCCGACACAACTTATTATATACCTCATCACGGTGCTTATCTTCCAGAGAAAAGTAGCATAAAATTAAATATAGTATTCAATGCTTTGTGTCCTACATCCAATGGCAGGTCCCTCAATTCCTTACAAGCTAACGGGCGAATAATTCAAGATGAACTCTTTTCGATTATTATTAGATTTAGAAAACAACCTATTTCTATTACGGCTGATATCGAAAAGATGCACAGAATGATCATAATAACTCCATCTCAAAGAAATTATCTGTGCATCCTGTGGAAGAGCGATAAAAATGATCCAGTTTCAACATACAGACTAAACACTATTACTCATGGAACAACCAGCACTCCCTTCTTAGCCACTAGAACTCTAAGGCAAATTGCAATTGATAACCGAGAAAAGTTTACAACAGCTGCAGAAATTTTAGAAACTGATTTCTAGAGTATCCGGTGTAAGCAACATTGAACCTAGAAAAGAAATTCAGAAACAGCTCATTGAATTACTTAGTAGCTGTGCAGTTATGAAGCTTCATAAATGGCCATCAAATAATGAAGAGATGTTGCAAGAACTTCCATATGACACCCAGGAATATCATTGTGATCGAGACGAAGAAAATAAAAATTCTCGGATTGATTGAAACCCGAAGTATAATACTTTCAAATTTTCAGTTAGTGATCCAACCAACAGAGTGAACAAAGAGTGACCAAACAGGTCAGTCTTATCACAAGTTGCTCGAATCTTTGATCCTATGGGTCTGTTAGGCCCTGTCATAGACACTGCGAATATATTCATGAAAAATATTTGGTTAGTCAAGAGAGATTGGGATCAGCCCTTATTAGAAGATGAAATACGAAAATGGAGGAAATTCGTTTTTTCCCTAAGGTTTTTTCAGGAAATAAAGGTGCAATGTTTTGATCTTATTGAAAATTGCAAGTCCTCGGAAATGCATGGTTTTTCAGATACCTTTGAGAAAGCCCTTGGTGCATTTATTTATCTTCATTGTACAAATTCATCTTAACAGTCATCTAAGAAGTTGCTCTGCAGTAAAAGTAGAATAGCTCCCCTCAAACGTATTAGTATTCCACGTTTAGATCTCTGCGCAGCTAGTTTATTATCAAAACTTGTGAAAAAGGGGATAGCCTTTTTAAAATTAGTTTGATGACGTATACTTATGGGAAGACTCAACGATTGTGTTGGGATGGTTGCATACTGATCCCTGGCTGTAAAAAACTTTTGTAGGAAACAGAGTGTCACAGATACAAGAATTTACAAAATCTTATTGTTGGCAACATATCAGATCAGAGAAAAATCCCAGTGATTTGGTGTCAAGAGGACTTAGTGCTGAAAATGTTGTGATCTGGAATTGTGATGGAAAAGTCCAGAAACATTTTGTTACTCTCTTCCCCATAGTGAAGTAACTTTGGATTCTTGAAGTGATGATTTTAGCAAAGAGCTGATGAAAATTAGGAAAGTACACTAAAACGTGACTTTAAACTCTGTTATTTTGGATAAGTGGTTAAATCAGGCTAATATAATTATTTGAAACTAATTTATATTTTTAGTTTTGTTTTAAGGTTTTCTAGGAATGCCGAAAACCCTCACAGTAAGGGCACAGGACCTTTAACATCAGAACTAACAGATGCTGAACAATTTTTAATTAGAAAGGCTCAGGCGAGAAAATTTTCTGAGGACTTCAAAAGACTTGAACGAAGTGAGACAGAGTCGAGTAAATCTTTAAATACATTTATCGATAACAAGGAAATAATTCGCGTAGGAGATAGATTGGGCAATTCAGAATTAGATTATGGAATCATAAGTGGATGAAAACTTGCAAGGAAAATTGTTCATGTGTGTGTTATTTGCTTTAAAGCCAAACCCCGTGTAGAAAATTATATTTTGGGAAATCTTCCCAAATAGAAAACTACATGGTCTCCCCCTTTAATAATGTAGGAGTAGATTTCTGTGGCCCTTTTTTAATAAAGAATAGGGTGCAAAGAAAGAAAAACTTGTACAAAGTATATATTGCTATGTTTGTATGTTTGTCACTAAGGCAATGCATATAGAATTAGGAACCAACCTTACTTCGGAGGCCTTTATTGTTTGCCATAAAATATTTTTTGCAAGAAGAGACAAAGGTGCCTTTATTTATTCAGACAATGCAGGTAATTTTGTTGTAGCTAATGTTGAACTCAAAAGAATATTTCAATTAGTTATGAACTCATACGAATAGATTAACTCGTTTCTTTTTTGGAAGGTATTTCATGGAAATTCATCCCACCTAGATCACCAAATTTTGGAGGCTTATGGGAATCATGTGTCAAATTTGTAAAGTATCACTTACGCCGTGTTGTGGGAAACGCGCGTTTGACATATGAGGAACTCTCAACAGCTTTAGCTCAGATTGAGGCAGTGCTTAAATCGAGACCTATTTCGCCTTTGTCATCTGATCCAAACGACTATCAGGATTTGACTCCGGGACATTTTTTTAATTGCGCTTCATTTGTCCGCCATTCTTGAACCAGACTTGTTAAACATTCAGATAAACAGATTGTCTCGGTTGCAGCTAGCTAAAAAAAATTGTACAGGATATTTGGCAAAGATGGAAGCGTTACTATTTAAGTAATCTTCAGTAGCGCACGCGCGAAATGGTACTGGGAAAAAAGAAATGTTGCTATATAGATGACATAATATTTATAGTAGAGAATAATATTAAATTTTGTATAAATTGTTTGAAATGTACATTTCAAGGCCGGGCGGAAATGTTAACGGCGCCTTTACCATTTGTAATTAATTGTCAAAATAGCGAGCGCCAATGCGCCCGTCATTTGGGTTATAAGAAATGTTTTGGAGAGAAATTCCAGTTTTAGTTCAGGCTGCGAGCCGATCAGACATTAAATCTCAATTTCAGTAAGGTTTTTAAATCCATTAATGTTTCAACATTAACAATTTCGTCAATGAGTATAATTATAAACTATTGAATTCATATGCGACAGAAGAACTTCAACTGCAACAGATGTGTATATTGGTTGTACTTAAAAAAGAACAAGAAACTGTCGTACATCAAAAAGTACACAACGTTTCACTAATTGATACAAATGGAATGTGCCTTAACAAACAATTTATGTGAATAATATTTATTGTATGATCATCACAAATATTGATGTGACAGATTATTTTGCAAATGGTGCAGTTGAAAAGATAATTCAAGCAGAAACAAATGATGAAGGATTAGTTAAAACAATATAGCTTGAATTTCCACATTTACTTCAAATAGGGGAAAAATTAAGACGCAAAAAAAAAATTTTTTTTTTGCTTCATCTCTAAAAAAATAACAGAATATAATATCAACGACAAAATCAAATACTACGATTTATGTAGTGTTTTGGCGATTCATTAATGATATTGAGTGCAAAACCTAGATTTCTTATTTTGGCTACCACAAGCCTTTGATAACAAAAGTGTGTACTGAAACACCCATAAGCATAATCGAAATAGACTAGTAATAATGATATTTTTCTATAAATGTATACAAAAATATTTTTTTTTAGTATTATGTATTGAAAATTAAAATTTGGTTTAAACTTATAGCTTTCCCATCCTAATTATTTTTTAAATACAGTTTGAAATGATAATGAAAAAATAAACTTGTTAATTATATATAAGATTACTTAAAAACAAAACTTAAATATACAATTCAATATATATAAGCCAAAGAAGTTAACTTCTACCACGTGTTCGCACTGATACACGCAAACATTTTTTTTTACTTTATAAACAATAAAATAATTACATAAAATGTCATTTAATATTTAATAAACCTTTCATAAATAAATTATTTTATTACATAAAAATTAATAAAATTACACATGTTTTATTAATATTGTTGGCGCTGCGATCGTCACCCCCCTCGCTCACCCCCACTTGTACACTCTCTTGCAAGGGAGACACTGCACAAAGCAGTCGCAATAAATGTTTATGCCTTAAAACTCGCATTTTTAATTAAATACAGTACCATTCGCATTAATATATGGTCCGTCGACTACGCAGCTCTTCAGCAACTTATGGATATCCTATTTTAAGGCTTCAAACTAAATTATACATACGCATAATATTTGCTTAATTTCGCAGAACAACGCCCAAAGTTGTTCCAACGTTGCCAAGACATTCACCCCACGATAAAGTCAAAGGTCACAAAAAGGATTGTGTTTCCTCGCAACTTTAGCTTGCGTTTTCTTCTCCCCCGTTTCACCCGACTGCAGCTTAGAGATGTTTTGAACTGTTTCCATTCAACGCTCATGACTTTAAGTGTTTTCATTCTCTCGCAAGAACACATCAATTGGCTTCATCTCGCAAGGCTCCGCACTCAAATAGAGGTAAGCTATTTTCATACCTCTATTCTTTATTTTATTGCAAAAATTATAAATCATTGTTTATTACCGCAAAAGTCAAAATGAATCCAATTGAAAAAATTAAAAATAAAAGAGTGCCTATACGTTCGGCGTAACAAAATTTATTACGAAAATACAAAATTACATTGAAAATAACAGTGATGATGTAGATAATATCTTAGAATTACAAGATCCACTAATGGAAAATTTAATAGTATATGTTTCTGAGTTCAATATTGAAATTAACGCATCCGAAGAATATTCGGAAAAAATTAATAGCATAAAGTATAAAATTAAATCGTACATCAAACGTCGTGAATGTAATTTAAAGGTTCCAAATTCAATACAAGTTTAGTCAGATCAAAACCGAACACAATTATCAATAAAACTCCCAGAAATCCCCTTACCAAAGTTTTCTGGAAAATATGAAGAGTGGAGCAACTTTAAGATACAATTTAACAACATTATCTCAACAAATTCGCAACTCTCCTCAGAGCAAAAATTACATTATCTTAAAGCAGCACTAACGTCAGAAGCAAAGAATTAAGAGACTATTGGCGATTCATTTTAATCTTTATTTAAATGGTTAGAAGAACGGTATGAAAATAAACGTTTAATAGTCGAAACGCACGTAAAGGCAATCTTAAACCTAGCGAAATTAAATAATGAATCAGCAAAAGATTTAAGATACTTAATTGATGATGTAAACAAAAACATGCGCGCTTCGAAAGTATTAGAATTTGAAAGAAACAATCTTTCGGACATTTTAATCTTAAACATCATTCTTCAAAAATTGGATAAAGAGACTTAAAAACAATTTGAATGCAGCCTTAATTCAACCAAAGTTCCTAAATTTTATGACCTCATTTTATTTTTAGAAAAACGTGCTTAAGTTTTAAGCAATATAAATAAAAATACCTTCGTAAAACCAATGTTTATACAAGATAGGAATAAATCAAAAAATTTCCTTATAAAATCTAACAATTCTGTGTATGCATGCATTTTGTGTATGCCAAAACATCCCAATTTTAAGTGCGATTCCTTTTTGAAATTAAATGCACTAAAGAGAAAGGAAATCGTCACGAAATATAATATGTGTCTCAATTGCTCAAGTGATCAGCACAGAATTTCAAAGTGTAAATCAAAACATTCTTGTTGTGTATGTGGCTTTCGACACAACTCTTTGCTTCACAGACAAAAGGGGGAATCCTCCAACGCTCCCCTGATTTATAGCGCGTCACAACTACAAGGTCAAGAACTGAACCCCAACGCAGAGGAGTTTCACAGTTCTTAGGAAAATACAGTCGCTTCTCTCTCTTGTACCAGTAGAAGCAAAACCGTAATTCTGCCCACAGCAGTAGTTTGGGTTTTAAATCATTCTACAGGAAGTTGCATCCAAGCACGCGCAGTGATGGATTCTGGTAGCATGTCTAAAATTGTTACGTTAAATTTCGCAAACAAATTAGGGGCACCACAAAATAGAATTAATATCCCAATTTCCAGTTTAGGTGGAAATAAAACCACAGTCAAGTCAAAATTAAACACTGCAATAATAAATGGCAACAGTTCATTTTCTACAACTTTAGATTTTCTGGTGGTCTGAAAAATTACAGACTTTCTTCCTGTTTCTCAAATAAACCTCAATAATAAAAAATACCTCAGGAACTAGCAGATCCAAATTTTGGTGCTCCAGGTAAAATCGATTTGCTAATTGGAACAGAGGCATTTTTTGACATAATTAAGGAAGGAATTATTCGCACATCAGACAACGCACTTTTATTTCGCAACTCAGTTTTCGGATAAATCGCAACCGGAACTACACATTCATACAAACAAAATCAATATTTTGGTTTTATATCTGAAATGCAAAACATTGATGATAATTTACAAAAGTTTTGGGAGATAGAAACAATTAACGAAGGTCAAAAGCCATTAAGCAAGGAAGAGGGATATTGTGAAAATCATAATCAAATGACTCACACGCGCAATGACGCTGGTCGATATGTAGTACAAATGCCAGTTAAAGACATACAAGGCTTAGGACACTCAAAAGGTTTAGCATTGAAGAGATTAGATCAGCTTTGGAGAAGATTATCTAAAGATAAACAAATGGAAAATTTATATAGCGAATTTTTGCAGCAATACTTAGACTTTGGGCACATGGAAAAAGTGGAAAAACATTTTGATAAAACATCCGCAAACAGTATTTGTTACTATCTTCCACATCATGGAGTCTTTCGGCCTGATAAAACAACTACCAAATTAAGAGTTGTTTTTAATGGTTCAGCTTCTACTACTTCAGGTTTAAGCCTAAATGACCTACTTTTGAAAGGTGAAGTGAAGGAAGACATTTTTGAAATCATGACACGATTTCGCACACACAAATATGCCTTTACAACCGACATCCAGATGATGTTCCGACAAATCTTCATTGATCCAGTCAAACAGAATCTTCTCAGGATTATGTGGAAAACAGGAGCTTATGAGGAACCAGACATCTATAGATTGAAAACTGTCACGTATGGGACCGCAAGTGCTCTCTTTTTAGCTATACGAACTCTCAAACAGTTAGCTATGGATGAAGCTTCTAGATTTTCTTTAGTTTCCAAAGTAGCTCTTTAAGACGTGTACAAGGATGATATAGTGTCGGGTGCACACAAAATCTCGACACTTCTTGCCAATTACAATGCCAGTTGCAAAATATGCTCGAAACATGTGGAATGAAATTACATAAATGGTGTTCCAATTCGAAGGAGCTGCTTAATTCATCTTCAGATCAACAAGAGCATTCCTTTTCAACAAACGCAGAATCAGCCATAAAAACCTTAGATATTAGCTGGAAACCAACAGGAGACTATTTCATGTTCAAAGTCTCAATCCCTTCAGTAACATCTTATACAAAACGAGATGCTTTAAGCGTTATAGCAAGACTTTAAGACCCTATTGGACTAATAGGCCCTGTCATCAGCAAAGCAAAACTCTTTCTACAAAAATTACGGCTTAGAAAATTAAATTCGGAAGAATTCTTACCGGATGCAATCGCACCAGAGTGGTTCAATTTTGTGTCATCTCTTAAAGCCCTGGAGGAACTCAAAATAGATCGATACATTCTTACAGATTCCTACGTGAAACTCATGCTTTTAGGATACGCAGATACTTCGGAGTCAGCCTACGGAGCCGTAGTGTACATGCACAGTGTTAAAGAAGAAGGTACGACCACAACCAAGCTTATTAGCAGCAAATCTCGTGTCGCACCAATCAAGGGCAACTCCATTCCTCTCCCCTTGAACTCTCAGCGTGTTTACTGCTGGCTCAATTAGTGGAAAAGGTTCGCCTTTCTCTACAAGTACCTTTAGCTAAAGTCATCTTGCACACCGATTCAACCATAGCAATTGCCTGGATCAACACTCCAGCTAATCAACTGAAAACATTCGTTGCCAATCGAGTTTCCAAGATACGAACTCTGACGGAGAACTTCGAATGGAAGCACATACCTTCAGCGCAAAACCCTGCAGATATCATTTCTCGAAGTGTAAATCCTGAAGAACTTTCATCATTGACTCTATGGTGGAATGGTCCCCAGCATCTAGACATCCCTGAACAACTTAATGATCCTTCAATTACCAGTTCTGATGAACTTTACATGTTGGAACTTAAAAAACAATCTGATATCAGCTTGACATCAATCTTGGACTTTTACTTTGAAAATGATCTCTTAAATATTACAAATAATTATATGAAATTAATTCGCATTTTTAGTTATATTTTCAGATTCCTGCATAATGTCAAAAATACATCTCGCCATTCAGGTCCCCTCACAAACGAGGAACTTCAGAAATCAAAACTGCATTTGATTAAAAGGATCCAGGTAACAGTTTTAACAAAGAAATTGAAATTCTTAGGAATGGGGGAACCATAAAAAAAGGTCAGTTAACTTGTTTGAATCCCTTTCTTGACAAAGAAAACATACTTAGAGTTGGTGACAGATTAAGTAATTCAAATTTAGCATATAGTCAGAAATTTCCCATTTTGCTTCCAAAAAACCACAAGTTAACTATTTTAATTATGAATTATTACCATTTGAAAAATTTGCACGTAGGGGCTCAAACCTTACTTTATCTAGTCAGACAAGAGTCCTGGCCATTAGGTGACAGAAACACTGCAAGACAAATTGTTTAAAATTGTGTTGTTTGTTTCCAAAACAAACCTAATAATTTAGAGCAAATTATGGGAAATTTACCTAGAGAAAGAATTACTCCTAGTTCTCATTTTACTCATGTAGGAATAGATTTTACACGTCCATTTTATATTAAATATAAAGGCCAACGAAAAAGCATTTACCACAAATGTTATGTTGCAATTTTCATTTGCTTTATTACAAAAGCTATTCATATAGAGGTTGTCACAGAACTAACCACAGAAGCTATGATTGCTACTCTCAAACGATTTTTCAGTAGAAGAGGAAAAAGTACTTCAATTTGTACTGATAATGCTACAAATTTCATAGGTGCAAGCAGAGAATCGCAACGTTTGTATAATTTGATAAAAAAATCCACCAGATATTCTTGCCAATTATTTAACAAATGAAGACATTACTTGGAAGTTTATTCCCCCTAGATCACCTAATTTTGGAGGACTTTGGGAAGCAGATGTCAAATCTTTTAAACATCATTTTAAAAGAACAGTAGGTGATGCTCGTCTAACATTAGAACAATTCATAACAATTACTACTCAAATAGAAAGTATTTGAATAGTCGTCCTCTTACTCCCATGTCCTCTGATCCTAATCATTTTGCAGTCCTCACCCCAGGACACTTTCTCATAAATAGACCTCTCCAAAGTTTACCTGAGCCAGACATGACAGATAAATTAGATAATCGTTTATCTCAATGACAAAAATTAACAAAATGTGCTCAATTTATATGGCGCAAATGGAGGTTAGATTATCTTAATAATTTACAGGCTAGACATAAATGGCAATTTGAGAAAGAAAATGTAATTCCCAATTCAATGGTTATTTTAAAAGATTAAAATCTTCCACCATGTAAATGGACTGTGGGAAGAATTTTAGAGATAGTTAAAGGTTCAGATGTGGAAAGGTTAAAGTTGTTAAAGTTAAGACACCTCAAGGTATTTTTAAAAGGTGAATTTCAAAAATCTGTTTATTACCAAATGTTTAAATGTCTATTACTCATTCAAAATGTATTCATTAACATTTTTATTCATATATGTATTTTTTGTTTGTTTTCATGTGCAATTTTTTCATATATTGATCATATTTTTTAATTTTTTTATTATTTGTATTTTTATGTATGATTTATGTAACATTATTTGTTTCTTGAAATGTTATTTCTACGTGGACCAGGAGGTTGGCGCAGCGATCGTCACCCCCACCTCGCTCACCCACACTTGTGCACTCTCTTGCAAGGGAGACACAGCACAAAGCAGTCGCAATAAATGTTTATGCCTTAAAACTCGCATCTTTAATTCAATACAGTACCATTCGCATTCATAAATATAATAAATATAATGTACGTATTTTTGTTGTATTATGAATTTAATTATTTTATAATTATATAAAATATTTAATAAGACATTTTTAAATAAATTTATTTAATTTTTTAAAAAATTAAATGAATTGAAAAAAAAAGAGGATCACTTGATTCGAACCCTATCTAACGGAATAGAAAGCATGCGTTCTACCAACTATGCTACTGAGTCGCTGGAGGTAAGCAAAACTTAATTGTATAAAAGCTAAGCATGAATTTCGAAGGCTTATTTCTCCGAATTGACAGGGCATTCGGCGAAATTAGTTTGAGTGTTGAACACTGTAAAGGAGAACTACTATTACACCAAGACTTGTCCCAACTTGAATTTCCTTAGTCGTCCCCCCTCTCTTTGTTAGTGGTCTACTGGTCGATCGCTATCGATTTATGCATGCACGTGTGGTAAATGTTACAATATTTTCGAACAACACAAACTTTTTGTAGTCTGGGTTTCAAATTGGTTACATACCTAAAGACTACGGAGAGGATGTGAAATGCCAAAAAATGTTTGAAATTAAGCATATCTCTTTTCATTAACTCTTTAGCGGGCATTGGCTAATACGTCTAGCCACATATTAAAAAAAATTCCAAGCGGGTGTTGGATATTTAGTGTAGCCATATGCGTTAATTGAAGCTAAAACGATTAAAAGTCAATACAGATGCCAACACGATACCCTTTTTTGTATTTCATGTCCTCTGTTGGGTAGTTAAAATCAATTTTTCTCGGGGTAAATCTACAAATTGTATTTTGATTAATATAAATAAAACTTCTGAAATTTGAAAAAAATTTCGACATATCTTACTTGTAAGTATACATTTCTCTCATCTGAATGAATTAAGAAAATGTTCAATTAAAAGAAAAGGGTTTTATTTATGTTTTTGAAAAGATTTTATATGTGGATAGAGGCTCTATCTACTGCCTGCATAGAACAGAAAAATGACCTTGAAATTTTCGCTCTTTCTTTTCGAGAAAGAAAGAGCACTTAGAATCACGTAAGGTGGTTGGGGATCGGAAATATAATAAAACTTTGTTTACAATATGTGGTACGAGATTCTTGGGTTCGAAAATCTTTCATTATAGCTTTTCTGTGCGTACCACTGTGCCGTCAAGCAATTTACTTGCTTTGAAAAGTTCCATAGTGAATAGCTTATTAAAATTTATGAAATAAAAAATTTAAATCCTCAAAAATATTACATTATTTCTAACTTTTTGTACTAAAATTAAATAATGTATAAAGCGTGGATATATACCAATATCAATGTACATTCTAAGTAAGTATATATTCTATGTTGTACACAATCTTTCTATTATTATTTAATTGCTCTTATGCTTTGTATTTAAATGTTAGTGAAATAATTATTACATAAATGTTAGTTTTTCATAAAAAGTTTATTGAGATATGATTCATTATTTCTGTCCTGAAAAGAAAGTTAAATGTGTTAAGTGCGCAGGGGCTATAACATTTAGCCACCACCCAGAAAATAACCCTTGATTAGATATTTTTTGGTAACTAAAAATGTTTATAGAGGGTGAGAACATTACATTTATCAAGCCCTTTATCAAAGAAAATTATATCTTAGCCGTTTGCCTATCAAAGTGTTCTGCACGTATAAAATTATGAGCTCTAAAATGCATACAAAAGAAAGAAACAAAAGATATATTTTGAAATGCTAAGAAAATATTTTGCTATAACGAATACAAATAAATTGAAAAGATTCCGGGGTTTGTAACCCGGTTCTTGCCTAAAAAAATGTTTGTCTGTTTCGAGAAATAGATTTAATATGTCATACCAGACTTAAGACAACTGAGCATATTAGGTTCCTTCTAAAATGGTTTTTTTTAAAGTTTTAGTTTTAAACATCATACTAGGAACAATATATGATGGAATATAAGTTCTACTCAATCTATTCAGCTATAGTCTTTTAGCACAATCAACACCTGAGATAACATCTAGCTTTTTTGTTTCACATTCTACCACCTCGTAATTTGAACATGTTGTAGATGCCTATTTGTAACACTTTTAACTTCTGCGATACATTAGTGTTAGCTTTTTTATCACTACACGCCGGTCTATGGAATTAAAAGGATCGTATATGTATAATGATTTTTATACATGTTATTGAATTATTAATCTTAATGTTTAATGAAACTTAAAATTATATATACTGTTCTGCTCAATGCTCAATTAAATCATTTCTGATTGTGTTACATTATTAAAGAATCTGCATTTCAGTTCCTAAGACTGCAGCTATGGGTATCTTCGTTTATAAAAAGATTTTTTATTATTTTAAGCACTTTTTTTAAGAAACATAACGATATTTTATCAAATTAGATTAAATAAAATTATTCATAGTCATAAAATTTCGCCAAATTTTTTAAATTTATATTTGACTCCGTAGTTTGCTAGGATTGTAATCTAATAAGATTTAAAACTCTAATTAAATTCAAGTAGCTTATTTGTTGAATGTTATTGATTATGTAACTGTATTTGTTTCTGTCACCTTAAAGCATTGTTTCTCAAACTGTGGGGCATGCCCCCTGGGGGGCGCGAGCATATCGAAAATAAAAGATTAAAAAAAATATTTACTGGAATGAAGTAAAGCAAAATACTTTCTGACATAATTAAAAATACACATTTACGCTGATCTGCGATATTACGTCATCCAAAATAAAAGCTTCTACTTCAAAACCTCATTTTAGCTAGCTTTGATACTATAATCAAGTAAAAAACATTTTAAAATATTTGCTGCAATCCCCTCATGAGAGTTTTTTTTTATTAAGTTTTCTGTTCAAACCGAAAATGCTACTCTTACAGAGGAAAAAAAAAACCAGACCCGTAATCAAAAAAAAAAAAATTAGGAAGATAAAAAAATTCATCACTGTTATATTATTGCCATCAGCAGTAGGCAGCAGAATGTATTTGCTGCGGTTTGACCTTCGAACTAATTTGTACGGTTAGTTACGTCCCTGCTCTTATGTGTATTTGTTTTTTCACTTAGGGAAGTTGTAAATAAACTATTTCTGCGGCGCCTTTTTCCTTGTAAAATATTTATATGATTTTTGGAAAAGCACAGAGAGCATTTTGAAGGACTAGTAGGCCAAGAATAATTTTTATAAGTATTTTTAAACATATAAAGCATAATAAAAGTTTTACATTATTTTTTAGAACATCCATACTGTAATAAATACACTTTTAATCCGGGAGCCGTCACGCCGAGCACTGTGTACACGAAATCGTTAATTCTGGCAAAATTATTTCATTGTTACCAATAGCCCTGGCACTAACCTCCTGTTTGACAGTCTGAACGTGAACTAAAATATATTTGTCACTCATCTCCCTCTTTTTTGACAGTGACAAACGTTTTTTACAATCTTAAGGTACTTGTTTTGACTGAGTTCCTGGTGTGATAACTTTGTTTCCGAAATATTTTATGTGTCTTTGAAAGTAGTTGAGTATATTTTCTCTTAATTAAATTATTTACTGATATTACGATTTTTATTGTGTACTATAAAAATAATTATGAAAAAGAATTGGGGTGACTCAATAACCCCGTTCGACCATTAGTATCGAGTGTGCGCCTGCTCCAGGTTTAAAACATGTTGAAGTCTTTTCGCTTTAAATATTAAAAATAATACAATTATACTTCATCAGAATTCCTTATTATTGTTCATTGTTCAACATCAACTCTAAATGCTAAATCGTGAGGCTTAAAATTACAGTTTGCTTAAAACTAATTCTAATTTGAGCAATAATTTAAAAAAAATCATTTTACCTTTTTGTAAACATTGTCGCTTACATTTCAGCGATTATATCAGTGTTTTATTTTCTTATAAATGAACTCCTGCAAAGAGCGGGTACTTCAGCCGGTTAACTTTTAATGTATCAGTGCTGCACAGAGTATTTAATAACTAATTAATTAATACTAAATTGAAAACAAGTTTAATAAGTATTAGCGACTTTAATGGGCTTGTCTTACAGAGCAAAGTTTTTCAAAGAAATGCTTATGATTTGAAATTGACCCTATGCGTTCTTCTATATTTAGCTGATATCTATATTTTGTTTTCTAAGCAACCACCGCTTTTTGCAATATGTTCCAAGTTAAAAATTAGAGAAAAGAAAAATAGCATAATAATTATCCTATTACTTAATTTTTTTTTTGCTTAAAAGTAACATATACAAAATTTAATACTTATGTCATGAATTTATACGATTTATAATAAAGATTGTTGCTTTACTGTTAAAGTGCATTATTATTGCATTCAGTACATTATTAATGTATAAGGGGAGTCGGTAAAAATTGTGATTGAAAAGGGGGGCGCCAGTATTGAAAGTTTGAGAAGCACTGTAGTATTGAGTGATAAATATTCCTAAAACACGATTTATTTGTTTTTTTTTTAAAAAAATGGGGAGCAATAGCAGTATTTAGATTTCTAGGACATATAGCCAGGATAGGTTTTTTCTTTCGAAAATATATCACACTTTAATGTATTACAAAAACATAATTTCTTTTCAAAGTCTTCAAATTAGTTTTCTATTCCTATATTTTATATTTTTCACACAGTCATTTCTTTTACCTGCCATTATAATTAACCGTATGAAAAAAGTTTATGTTGCTTTAAAAACAAACTTAAAATTATGCACGAAATGCAGTTTTAGCAAAAAGACATTTCTCGCGAGAATTTTTTTAACTTTATAGAGGCAATAAATATCGCCATTTAGAATAGGTTTTATGTTATCGAGTAAATAAGTGGAGCAAAAATATCATATATTTCGTTTTATGTAAAGAATTTAGTTTTATTATCACCATTTCTAAAAACAGAAACACGGAGATATTCAGAATTATGTCGGAACCTAAAGTGTATAAATCATTTTCTATACATCATCTGAGCCCCGTTGACGTAGAAACAGTCAAAAAAATCCATGCAACATTAAACAATCACAATTGAATACAACACAACTTGGAAATTCTTTAAAAAAAAATTTTTATATATATTTTTTAACTACTATTCATAATGTTTTAATGAAACTTAAACTTATTTTAGTGCTTCTTTCCACAGCTCAATTAAATCATTTCCGATTGTGGTGCTTTATTACATAATATGAATTTCAGTACTTAAGACTACAACCATATGAATCCTGATTTAAAAGAAAAGAAAAGACAAATCAATTCTTTAAAATCTATTATCCATTTTAAAACACTTACAAGTTTTTAATAAAATTAGATTAAACATTTTTATTCAAACAGTCTTAAACTTTCGTAAAATGTTTCTAAAACATTTTAATTCGTTATTAACAAAGCTGTTAATTGAATAAAATTAAAACCTTAAAAAGTCAATCTTTCTAATCTGTTATTCATTGAAAGTTAATGGTGATGTAACTCATTTATATCCTATCACCACATTCTAAAGCTAAAAATATTCCCAAAATACTATTTGTTTTTCTGAAAAAAGTGGGCTGTAGATATCTTTTGACAACTAAAACAATTATCCGGAATCGGTTTTTTTTCTTCGAAATTATTATTCGCATAGTTTTTTTAAAGAACCTTAATTTATTTTAAAAAAATTTACTTAAGTTTTAGTTTTTTATCAATTTTGTTTTATATTTTTAACACAGTCACTTCAGGTGTCCGTATTTCTTTTAAACAGTGTAAAAATCTTTAGTTGCTTTAAAAACAATCATGAAAATATGCACGAAATACTGTTTAAGCAAAATTATATTTCTCATAGGTATATTTTTAATATTTAAATAAGCAGCAAATAACGCAATTTATAAAGAGTTTTAAGTTATCGTGTAGATAAGTGGAGAAAACAACATCGATTTCAGATTACAAAAAAGAGTTTAGTTTTAGTATTACAATTTTAAAAAACATAGACGTAGAAGTATTCAGGATTAAGTCGGAACATAATGTGTACGGGTCATTTTCTACATATCATCTGAACCCCGTTAGGCAGAAAAAGAAAACATAATTCAAACTACGTTAAAAACAATCACAGCTCTGAATATAACGCAACATGAAAATTCCTTATTTTCCCAATAAGCTGAAGGTGGCTGCAGTCCAAATTAAGAATTTATTTAACATAGAATACGGCAGAAACAAAATAGTTCTCAGTGGAATAGACGGGAAACTACTGGACTGTCTGGCTAAAAAATTAAATTTCGAATTCGAAATTCTTTCTACCCACACTGGAGGGTCCCATCACAGCAATGGAACGTGGGATGGTGCTATTGGATTGGTCCAAAACGGCAAAGCTGATATAGGATTAGGAACTTTAGTTTTTTCTCAAGAAAGGTTCGAAGCCGTTGATTTCAGTAATTCATATGGCGCTCTCGAGAAGATTTTTGCAGCAAAAGAGCCTGGACAAGTGCCAAAAATAACGGCTTTCACCTACCCTTTCAGTCAAAATGTTTGGATTTTTTATACATTGATGATACTTGTCGCGACTGTTGTATTTCAAAAAATAATGTTCAGAAATGCCACTTTGTTGTGGAGCTTCCTTTCGGTGTTGGGTAGCATCGCAACTAAAGGTATAGAAAATGTCAAAGACACGCCCTGGAGAAGAGTGTTGTTTGGTTTGTGGTTGACCATCGCTACCGTCATGCCTTTCTTGTATAACACCTGTTTTCTGTCTTTTTTGACCATGCCGGAAAAAATGCCCATTCCGAAGACTTTCAAAGAATTATCGGAAAGGGTTTTAGATGGAACATACAAATGTTTAGTACCCAAAGGAACCATAGATTTAGATTTATTACTTGGAAGTGGGATTGATCATTTGGTAAAGTTGGGAGAGATCATCCAGATGAATCATTGGAAATACTCCTATGAGGAAAGATTTGAACACCTATTGGATGATACAACAACAGTAATAATACCAAAATTTGCACTTGAATTGCTTCTTGGCTCTCCTCCGTATATCAAAGTGAAAAATTCCGATGATTATTCAGGAATTTGGCATTCCGGAATTGCTCTGAAAAAAGGATTTTGTTGTCGTAAACGACTAAATGATGTGCTCAACGGTATAATGAATGGCGGTTTGTATGAAAAATGGATCAACGACGTGTCCTTTGCAGAAACTATACGTAAGAGGTTGGAATTGAAACATGAAGAACCCCAGTTACAACTTACCTTAGAAGATCTGAAGTTAGCATTTTCTGTTTTGTGCTTTGGATATGCTTTCGCATTTTTGGCTTTTTTGGGAGAAGTATTGTGTCCAAAATCTGTCGACATTTTTTACTCTTAAAGATTATTCATGAGCAAAATTTAGTTTTTCAACAAGTTAATATCTTTTCTTTAGTCGTATGAGACAACTAAGTTTGATATTATTTAGTGCAAAAGAGCGGTGACACAGTATATGTTCTCTTATTCTGTTATGAATGAAAGTTTGTTATGTTTTAAATGCTACTTAAGGAGTGTTGGAAAGCTAATTTTTTTTGACAATTTGAGATTTTTATATTTTTAAATTTTTAACCTTTCTAAAAATACCTTATTTAAACCTCTAGGGTAATTAGAAGCCCAGAAAAACAATTTTTAAATAATCGTTGAAACTGTGCCATGCCCATATGAATGGCAAAAAAAAATATAAACAAAGTACTATTTTTTTTTTTAAAAGTTGAATGTCAGATATAAACTAAAACATGTATCTTTTATTGTAAACTGAACCTTTTATATTTTTTCCCAGCTGATTAGAAGTCTTAGTGTATACATTAAAATCATTTTTCTCAAATTACAAATTTTGATGTTCGATGTACCTTTACTACTGTTCACAGGTATGTAAAATGTTTATAATATATTTATTTTGATGGCCAATTATACTAAAATGAGTTTTTGTAAAAACTCAAATTTATTTTTACAAATTTTTATGTAAAACAATGGGTGAAATTTCACTATGTTTGATAAAATCTTTTTATAAATTATAAAAAAATTCAAAATTAGGTAAAAGTTTATTTCAGTATAATAAAAAGGTGTACTTTAATTGTATGAAAAATTTCAAACATGTGCATATAACAGATTTTGAGAAAAGGTACATCGAAAACAGCCAGTTTAACTTTGTCGGTGTAGATTTTTTCCTGTTGACCTTAATAGCATGGTAGAAGAATTTAACGAAATAAGCTTCATATCTAAGTTAAGATTTTTTTTCGCCAAATGAATGGATTTAAGACCTTTAAAATATGCTTCTTAAATTGGAGCACCTTTTTAAGATGCAATCGTCCCCCCTTCTTCAGTAATCTAAAATTGGACATCTATACTGTTGAATTTAATGAACTGTGGTATAAATTTTCTAATATTAAGAATGGAGTAGTAGATTATAATTTTTTGTACCTCATTTACGGTTGTCTCAATTTAGGAAACTTTTATTTATTTCAAGAAGAGAGTGAAAACCTTTAGGAGTTGGATACAATATCTTACTTTGGAAGCAATGATGTTAAAAAAATCCGTTTGTGTGTGTTTGCCTTTGATTTTGTTCAGCAGGGCATTCATTTTTACTTTCCATTACACTTTGTTTTAAACAATAAAGCTTCCATAATTCTATAAAAATGAATAATTCATAAAAATAATGAAATAATTCTTATATATTAACGACATGGAACATTTGTTTTTAAGATTAAAGAGAAATTAAGGTTCGTATATCGCTAATCTTGATAGGTTCTCCTTCTCATCCTTAATTTTTTTTTTTTTTACATACAAATGAATGCTTAAATTGTTAGTTTGTTTGTTTGTTTCTTACAACTTTTGATATATCTCCTTACTAATTCTGTCATGCGTAAATATTAAGGAAAAAATACTGCATTAAATATATTTTATTAATCAAACAACTTAAAAGCATTAATATAATAAATGATATTTAAAGTTTTGTTGAAGAAATTTTTGAAGGAGTATAAAGTATGTAAAAAAGTTTTGATAAGACAAAAACTTAAACTTAAAGGACTTTTTAATTCGCTAAAGCTTGAATTTATTAGTAAATACGGCTAATGTCATAATAAACTAGTTGAAGTGTATTTTGATAAATTGTTTTAAAGAATCAGTTAATAAGATTCAATGTAGTTTTATGGCTGGTAAAATTAGAGTCCTGGTATTATTAAAAGCCTATAATGAGCAATTAGGACTGAGTACTCAAAATCTAGGAGATTGTGAAGTTCGCTCAAGTGACGTCTTCGCACAGCATTGAAATCCATTTTTTTTCGGAGGTTTGGTGGCAGCATTCTTAAATAGAAAATGATTAAAAGCGATAAGAGGCAATTCAGGATGGGAATAATTTTTTTTTTTTTTTTTTATCAATGGCAATACTTTAAGTAAAATTTGCTAGTTTCTACTTCATTAAGTGTCGAAATCTGAATCGAATGCATCGTTGATTCCAGTGCTTTTAATTCATATTCTGACTATACTGATATAAAGTACAGATTTCTTTTTAGATATTTCATTTTTTTTTTTGTTTTTTTATTAATTCCGCCAATTAAAAAGCAGAAATAGTATTGTTATAACGTAATTTTTTGAATTTAATAATGTTTGTTGTTTTGTTTATATTTTAGATTTGAAATGTTTACAATTTTTCTTACAGAAACTTTTGAGCATTTTGAACTGCTATTCATTTTCAATCATTAAAAATTTTTAAAAATTTTAGCATCAATTTCAGTCAAAGTATGAATTAAACTATTAGCTTGAAATCTACCAGTGATTGACTGAATGAATAGTAACGCCGCATTATTTATCTACTATAATGCTTTGGGCAACGGACGCGCAATTTTGAAATAATATCAAGTAACGAGGACGACACCTGAACTGGCACCCTCCTCTCCTATCTTCCACACCCCACCAATGGGAGTATGTTTGAGCCTCGACATATTTAACGTAAATCAGCCCCCTCTGCAAGGTGGATCTTCAGTGGTACCGGGCTAGAACTCATCAGACTCCAGCCACGAGACTGTTACCTTGACCACAAAACTACCATGACCACTTGAAATCCACTAGAATGTAAGAGTATAAAATAAATTATTATCAACCATGTGGCTATATTTAGTTTTTGTAAAATCCTTTTCTCCAATTTTATTTTTGAATTTTCATTTATTTATACGGTATAATTTGAATATATTTTGAATTATAATTATTTTCCTCAAATTATTATTTAATATTATAGTTTTATAAATTTTTCACTTAAATTCTTGTAATAAATATTCTTAGAAAAATAGTTAAAAAATATATTTTAAAATATAAAGCATCGGGTATATAAGAATACTTCTAATCGAGTATGTCATGAAGAGTTATTTTTCTTGGCACAAAACCTGGGAATCGTTTGGCAATGACATGGCGATTTTTAATTTTACAAGGAACCAGTGATAATCCTTACGTTTTAATAAGATTCGCAACTATTTTAATTTCTTTTAAAAATGCAATGACACATTTCTGAAACTTTCTGGTAATTTTACATTCGGTGACATATGAATTAATAAGGAAAGCTTTAAAGTGTGTGTCTAAGCTGACTATTCAGCATTCCAACTGCGAATATAATTGTATACATGACTTGCTTTGTAAGAAGAGTTTTTGATGCTAGAAACTCTTGTTGCCTTAAGAGATCTCAAGGGTGTTAATCTCGAATTTTTTCGAATTTTCGAAAAAAATATATGTTGTTCCTCATTTTCTTTTGAACATTTTGATATCAACCACGTGATAGTACTACAAAAAAAACTTCGAAAGTTATTCAAAAATTCCAAACGGCAATTTAGTAATAACAGTGTTTAAATGGACACATGCCACACCCCACTTATTCTTGATTTCCGCAGACGTTTCATTTTTTCTGTTTTTAAAAATCCTCATGAAATATTTTAAGCATTTGGGTGAATGAGAAGGAAGCTTGCAACTTAATGCACACTTTTTAATGTGTTTCCATTCCGTTTTGGTAATGCTAGCACGTTGTTTGAAAATAACTTATCGAAATTCAAAACAGCGTTGTTTAAATCGTTTATCTAAATTCAAAACAAGATTTTTCTCTTGATTTGAAATGGAAAATACACATCGTAGACCTTCAGGTAAACGTCTTAAGAAAAGAAGAGAGATTTAGAGGGAACCAATTCATGAAGGTATGTCCCTCATACAACTGTTGCAGAAAGGGGAGAGATACAGGTAAGTGTGCTTCCAGTAATAAAATCTCAGGAATTCAGACTTCATTAAAGTCAAATATTGTTAAGGTAAGTGAAAACTTCAAAGGATATTGTATTTTTGATTTTTATTTCAACCTTTTGCTCTGTTTTTGTCAGTACCATGCTGTTTAAAATGTCATAAATCATTAACAATTAATGAAAAGTCCACTCGGGGTTTATGTTCGAATTTTTAAAATACATTTTTTTTCAAGCTGTGAGAACACTGGGAATAAAAATAATGCTCCAGAAATTAACAGAAGATCTATTTTTAGCAATGAGATGCATAGGTCAAGGTTTAGAGTCATTAAAAACCTTTTTGTGCTGTAACGAGTCTTCCTAATCCTGTTGAACAAAAATCACATGATGTTATTAATAATAAACTTTCACTTGTTATGAAGGAAGTCGCTGAAGAAAGCATGAAAAGGGCAGCTATCGAAGAAAATTCTTCGTCACCTGATAACCTTTTAATGGTAAGTGGTGATGTTACCTGGAAAACGAGAGGACATTCATCGTTGATTGGAGTATGCCGAAACAGGTAGGTTTGGATAGGGAAGTGTTGTCATTTTTGCAAAGGATGTGTTAGAGCATGCGCAGTGGGCGCCGCGCGGCAGTGATTAAGTGTATTAAGCGAAACGAGAATTCAGAGTTTTCAGAGTGTGTGGGGGAGATCAGACGAGCGAGAGCGTGAAATTACGGTGCCCATCGCTATTGTTCCGACATACGCCCCGAGCAACCGAGTGTAAAAATAAAGGTGTTTTGTAACGTCCTCGTCTGGTTTCCTGAGAGGGAAACACTTAGGGACCACTCCCCAACATGGTCCGTTCAGCCGAGCCGGAGAAGTGAGCTATTCAAGGTGACGTTAATAGTGGTCTCTTTTATGTGTTTTATTGTGATAAATTGAGAACTAAATTAATTTTAGTAAAATGTTTAAGAACTGCCGTAAAAGAACTTCGGATCGTAGCTCTTGAACTTGGTGATACTGTTGCTGAAAAAGTAACTATCGTTGAGTTAACTGAAATTATTAAAGAAAATAAATATTTTAAAGAGGATGTTGAATTTGCTAAAGAATTAATTCAATATACGAACGAGGACCGTAAGAGAGCAGAGGAAGACCGTAAAAAAAGAAGCCGAAAATAGGTTACGAGAAAAGGGCTTGAGCTTGAACTTGCACGTTTAAATGCTAGAGTTAATTCAGATAACGAGAGAACAGGGTGAGGGTTGTAACTCGCTGAATGCGTTGGTGAAAAGTGTACGAATCCTAACGGTGAAGGTGCCTAATAGATCTAAAGGTTGGGCATTCTTTTCGCTTCGTTAAAAGAACTTTTGTATCAAAAAATGTGCCCGAGAAATTCCAGTCGGAGATTTTATTAAATTTGTTGGGAGAAAAAGCTTCAAATGTGCTAACATATGTTAAATATGACGAAGAGCTTAACAATTATGAATAACTAAAATCAATAATACTAAGAGAATACGAGCCAAGTGCAAATCAATTCCTTGAACAATTTAAAAAAGCTACTCGTCATCCAAATGAAACATATATTCAATATACTTCTCGCTTAGTTAGAAATTGGCAGTATTACTTAAAATTAAGGAAGGTCTCTGATTTTAACAACTTAAACGATCTTATTGTGTCCGACAAAATTTTCAGTTCGCATGAAAAACAGGTAGCGTCACACATTTCCGCTCGAGCAGGAAATGATTGGTTTCGCCCACTAGAGTTTGCCAAAGAGATAGACTTGTATAACACTTCTCGGGAAAGAGCTTCAAAACCTTTTGCCGAATGTCCTTACTAGAAATAATCCAGTGAAAAACTCGTCAAGGGTATTTTTAAGTGAGGTTGAAGATTCTAAATGTGTTTGTTGCGCTGAATCGCATCCATTATATAAGTGTGCAGTGTATTTAAAACTTCCCATAAATAAGAGAATTGATCTGATTAAAACTAATAACCTTTGCTTTAATTGCCTTTCAACATCTCATAGAGCGAAAGACTGTAAATCAAGATTTTTGTTTGCTCTGAGTGTCAAAAAAGAAACATCATAAAACGATACATTATACAGAGCGCGCGCAAAACCAGGAAGTACGGAATTTCACCTTTGAACATCTAAACACATCAGTGCCAGTCTTCAAGCCGCGAGTAGAAAATCAAAACAACTTAATAACCGCAACGAGTATAAACAGAAAAAAATGTGTTTTGCTAAGCTCATCAATTGGTTATATAAAGTGTGAAATGGTTTATTCCTAGTCAAAGCAATTTTAGACACAGCGGATCTACATCTAACATTGTAACTAGAAGCTTATGTAATTTAATTGGATTGTAAAAATACAAAACTAATGTTTCGGTTTCGGGACTAAGCAAAACACTAATTCCGATAGACTCGCGAGTTTAAGTATCTATTAGAAATAAAGAAGGGAGTTATATTAAAAAAAAATTGGACTTTTTTGGTACCAACAATAACGGAAGATCTTGTTCCAACAACGAAAATCGATTTTAATCTGAATAATATTCCGAATCTTAAATTAGCTGACAAGAATTTGAATATTCCAGAGCACATGCAAATGCTATTAGGTGCAGAAGCATTTTATGAATTAATGTTACCCGAATAGTTCAAGATGGAGGGTTCAAATGTTATTTTTCAAAACACTATTTTCGGATTTGTCGTTTCCGGGTCTACTTCTTCAGACGCGAAGGGAAAAGAACATTGTGGGTTTATTCAGGCTGCGGATAATCTAGAGCATTTAATTAAGAAGTTTTGGGAAATCGAAAATGTAGAAATCGATTCTGTTAAAACCAGTGAATTAGATATTGGCGAAGACCATTTTAAAAACACTCATTCGAGAGATGACCAGGGAAGATATACGGTGGTGATGCCATTAAAAGAAGATCCTTCATGTCTTGGTGAATCCAGACAAACCGAAATTCAGAGATTAAATTCTTTGTGGAAACGACTAAGTAGAGATAAAGAATATTTGTCCCTGTATGAGAAATTTTTACAGGAATATGAGGATTTGGGCCACATGGGAAATCAAAGCGGATGGATCTGGAGTTTCATTTTACATGCCACACCATGGTGTTTATCGCCCCGAAAAGTCTACAACTAAACTGAAGAACATCAAGTCCTTCAATGCATCAAGTCCTTCAACGAGTGGGAAATCTCTAAATTCAATTCAATTTAATGGTGGACTGGTCCAAGAAGACCTCTTTTCCATTATGGTTCACTTCCGAAAGCACAAGTATGCCTTTACTACAGTTATAGAGAAAATGTTTCGCATTATAAACATACACCCGGAGCAAACATGTTTGCAAAGAATTCTGTGGAAGAAAGGCATAGGAGAACCAATAAAAACGTACGAGTTAACACAGTCACCTGCGGCACAGCACCTTATCTAGCCACGAGAACTTTGAAGCAGTTAGCGATGGATGAAGCTAATAATTTTCCTTTATCAGCTCAAGTGGTGATGAGTGACTGCTATATGGATGATATACTTTTTCGGGATCCGAGAGTATAGAAGAGGTAATCGGAATTGCAGCATCTATTAATGGAAATGTTCACGACCGCAGGAATGCATCTTCATAAGTGATGAAATTACGAGATAACTTCCAATCTACAGGAGTATGCTTTCTTGGAGTCTGATGAGACTAAAGCGCTAGAATAATTTGGAATCCTAAGTTAGACTGTTTTCTTTTCAGAATAGAGCAACAAAGACCAACTTCATTCACCAAAAAAGAATGGTTTTGTCTACTATTGCAAGAATCTTTGACCCTTTGGGTCTCCTCGCACCGATCATAACTTGGGCAAAGATATTATGCAAAGATTGTGGTTGCTGGAATTGGGATGGAGTGATGAACTTCCTTTTAAAGAAGAAAAGGAGTGGCGTCAATTTATCGACTCTTTGGAAGCCGTCAATAACATCTCTATTGACAGATGTATTGTGATTCATAGAGCATTGAGTTACATGCATTTACCGACGCATCGGAAAAGGCGTATGGTTCATCCATTTATCTCAAGTCTATATCTGCCCTTGGAGAAGTCAAAAGTGTGTCTCGTAACGAGTAAAAGCCGAGTGTCACCTCTGAAGCAGATTTCCATTCCAAGAATTGAACTGTGTGGAGCAGTTCTTGCCGCTAAATTGATGAAGGAGGCATTGAATCTTCAGATTACAGCTGTGCATTTTTGGTCGGATTCGACTATTGTGATTTCATGGATACATCGAAAATCAAGAGAATTGAAGATGTTCGTGACTAATCGAGTGTCTAAGATTCATCACACACACACACAACTAAGTTCCCGTGAACAGTGGCATCACATTGCATCAGAACAGAATCCAGCAGATGTGTTATCTAGATGACTATTTCCTGAGGAGCTTCATGACGACTCTCTATGGTGGCATGGTCCTGAGCCACTTCTACAGAGTGCTTATTCAACCACTGTCATTTCAGAACCAACCCAGAGAGATGACTTTGACTGCGAACTAAGGGTGTCTGAGAGAACTCTGGAGACTTCATTGCTGAATTCCAAGAACTTTGACTTTTTCAACCATCTTATGGACCCCTTTCTAATAATTATTTTAAAATAATACATATTGTTTCTTATATTTATTGACAATTGCAGATCCAAGGTGAAAGAGGGGACCTTTAACTACGAGTGAGGTAAATGATGCAGAAACCTCGCTTATTAAACAAGGACCAGAGGCATTAACTTAAGTGTCCCGTCAGGTAATCCTAAATCTTTGAACATATTTCAGGATGATAAGGAGTCCACAGGGAGTTTGGTGGAAGGCTGGAAAAAGCTTCCATACCCTACAGCCAATAGCATCCAGCTATACTGGCTAAATATTCAAAATTGAGTAAAATATATTTCATAACTTTGCATAAGAAATTATTTCACGTTGGTCCCACAAAGGACTACTGAATGCAGTAAGATTGATTTTGGGCTGTAGGAGGTAGAAACCTAGCTAGGAAAACGGTTCATACTTTGTGGTGTGTGTTTCAAGTGTAAGCCAATTCCCTCTTCTCAAATAATGGGCAATCTTCCATATGAAAGAGTAAATATGGCCCCTCCATTCAGTATAACTGGACTAGATTTGGGAGTCTGCTAGTTGTCTCAGTAGAATCCCGAAATCATCATATATGATCTATTTTTAAATTTTACACGTATTAGTCCTGCACAGCATCATCTATGTACAATTTTATCATCATAGCTGACCACATACAAAAAAAAGCAAGATTTTCAAAATATTCTAATATCTTTTTGAATAACAATAGATTTAGTTTGAAGAAATTTAGTTTTTTTCCGTGATTTCCTCAGTAATAAACATCTATTAGTTTTTTAAATAAGTTTGATGACAATATATATCACACCTATACTATTTTGTAACTTACAAAAACCAAAAAGGTCGTTCTGAGAAAAAAAATTTATGTTTGTGTTTGCATTGCTTTGTGACTCGTGACATCCACCTAGAAATTCTTTCCGATTTGACTTCGGATGCCAATAATGCGACCCTTAAGAGATTCATGTCTATGCGAGGAAATGTTAAATTTTTTACAGATAATGCAACAAGGATTTGTTGGTGCGAATTCTCAACTAAAGGAATTTTATAAGACCCTTAACTTTCCAGATCAAACTCTGGCGGCATATTTATTTCACTGAGGAAGGTATTGAATCGTTTTTTATTCCCCTAAGAGCAGTGCTTCTCAAACTTTCAATACTAGCGCCCCCTTTTCGATCAATTTTTTCGCGCCCTATACATTAATAATGTACTGAATGCAATAATAATGCACTTTGACGCTAAAGCTACAATAGCGTTTTTAATTATAAACCATACAAATTAGTAACATAAGTATTAAATTTTGTATACTACTTTTAAGCAAAATAAATAAATAAAATAATGGGATAATTATTGTTATTTTTTCCTTTCTCTAATTTTTAAATTGAAGACATATTGCAAAATATGGTAGCTGTAGAAGACAAAATAATATGATATCTGCGCTATATATATAGAAAAAGAACTCAGAGGGTCAATTTCTAATAATAGCATTCCTTTTAAAACTTTGCTTTCCAAGACAAGCTCATGGACGCCATTAATACTTATTAAACTTGTTCTTAATTTAGTATTAATTAATTAGTTATAAAATGATTCTATTGCAGCACTGATACATTAAAAGTATACCGGCTGATGTGCCCGCTCTTCGCTCGGGTTCATTTATAAGAAAATAAAGCATTATTGATATAATAGCTGAATTGTAAAGGGAAGCAAAGCCAAAAGAGTGCTCGACAATGTTTACAAAAACGTAAAATGATTTTTTAAATCGTTTAACTTTCAAATTATAATTAAAGATTTAAGCAGGTCCAACAATTTTAAGCCTCACAAATTAGCATTTATAATTGTTAAACAGTAGCGCACACAGGAATTTTCAAGGGGGGGGTCAGGGTCGAAAGTTCTCCCATCTTGTATCAGGTTCCTTTTGATTTTGCTCGATTTTGGGAACAAAAACACAGTAAGCTAATTCTTGAATAAATAATTAGCATTAACTAATAAAATTAATCATTAATAACAAATACTTAACTAAATTTTGCGTACTATAAACTTTAGGAATTACCCATAATCAATCGGAAAAAAATCAAGGGCTTTGGGGGTCGGACCCCCCTTTGTGCGCCATTGATGTTAAATAATGATCAATATGCATAAAATATCGATGAATAATTGTATTGTTTTTTAATATTAAAAATTGAAAAGACCAACATGTTTTAACCCGGGAGCAGGCGCGCACTCGGTACGGTCGGGGTTATTGAGTCACCCCAATCCTTTTTTTTATATTTATTTTATTGTACGATACAAATCCACTGATTCCAGTGAATAATTTAGCTAAGAGAAAGTTTACTTACCTACTTTCAAGGACTTTTCAATTTTTCTTTGGTAATAAATAAACAGTTTTGCCAGAATTAACGATTTCGTAATCTGTGTCCCGCGCGACCACTTCGGGTAAAAGTATATTCATTACTGATAATATGTATGTTACTGCTAAAAAATTATTGTGAAGCGTTTTTCGTTATGCTTTATACATTGAGAATATTTATAAAATATGTCTTGACAGCCAGTAATCCTTCATGAGATAATTGTGTGTGTGTGTACCTCTGCGTGGTTTTCCAAATATCATAAAACTCTTTTGCATGAAAAAAGCACAGAAGCACATAAGAAAGATGGTCATAACTAACTGTACATAACTTATAAGGTCAAACAGATTACAGCTATATAATGGCTGCAGTATTTCAAAAATAATGACAGTGATGAATTTTTTATGTTCTAAAGTTTTTCGATTCTGGGTCGGGATCTGGTTTTTCTCTGAAAGAGTTGTATGTTAGGTTAAAAAAAAGCGTAATAAAAAAATCTCATCACGGGATGACATTAAATCAAATAAAAGTTTTTTTGGTTATGGGATCAAAGATAGCTAATTAGTTATTGAAGAAGTTTTTATTTTTGATGGCATAATATCGCCTATAAATTATATCAGAGTAAAGTGCATTTTTTTATGTCTGAAAGTATTTTGTTTTAATTCATTCCAGTAAACTAATTATTTTTTTAAATCTTTTATTTTTCGATTTGCTCGCGCCCCCTCATAAGGTCATCGTAGCCCTTTTCCCCCTGCAGTTCCGCCCCACAGTTGAGAAGCACTGCCCTAAGGACCCCCCGTGGAGGTCTTTGGGAGGCGGGCATAAAGTCAGTGAAATCCACCTCAAGCGGCACTGGGAGATCCCAACTCACATACGACGAGTTTGAAACTGCCCGATTATCAGGGCTGGAAGGAATTTTAAATTCAGACCACCCATAATATCCAAAGATCTCTTGATCTTTGAGGTATTAACGCCTACATCTTTTCTGATTGGTAGATCAATTAATTCTATTCTTGTGAGCCCACATACTAATTAATATTAATGACAAATATATTAAGCCGTTGGCGAAAACAACAAAAATAATTCAGGTGGTTTGAAAAAATGGGTACCGATTATGCACGAATACTCTCTCAACAGAGAGAAAGTGGATGATCGAGAAGGACAATGTAATGTATTGAAGTATAATGGTAATTGCCAAAAGGAGGATTTTACACCAGTTTGCAGCTAGCTTTTAGGGCGCGTCGTTGAGGTCTATCATGGTTCTGATGGTAAAGTGAGAACAATCAGCAAAATTAAAACAAAGACAGGAGAATTTAAAGGCCATAGCTATAAGATCTGTATTCTACCTATAGATGTAATAGTTAAGGTCAATTTCCATTTAAGAAATTATTGTTTATCTTTAAATTTATTATACTTTATTGTAATTTTTAACTTTTTTTTTTTTTACTGAAAATTTATAGTACCTTATATATATGTAATAATTTTGAGAAAACAATTGTGTAATTTTGTGAAACTTTGTTGTGAATTGTGAAACTGTATTGACCTTTGTGTTGAATATTAATATTGCAAGGCAGGGGTATGTTCCAGAATGCACGAAGTGGGCACCGCGCGGCAGTGATTAAATACATTTGGCAGAAACAAGAATTAAGAGTTTTCAGAGTGTGGGAGGAGGATCAGACGAGCAAAGGCGTGGAATTACGGTGCCCCATCGCTATTGTTCGACATCGCCCCGAGCAACCGATAAAATAAAGATGTTTTGTCTATCCTCATGCACGTTTCGCAGAGAAAACTACATAGGGACCGTTCCCCAACAGGATGCGACAGTTATAAGAGAACAGTTGGTATCAAGTACAATAAATGGCAAAGGTGCATAAGATTTCATGTGAAAAAATTATTATAGCTCTGCTGGTAGATGGAGATTGACGGATGTTGAGGATTTTTAATCGAACAGAAAAGTTTCACAACCTGAAATATTCGAGCTACATAGGAGATGGCGACACAAAACATTCAATGCCTTTCCTGAAAACAAGCCATACGGTGATGATCATCTTATTCAGAAAATAGAATGTGTAGACCATGTGCAAAAGAGAATGGGTACAAGACTTAGGAAGCTTAAATTAGTATATAGCAAAAAGAAATTATCTGATGGTAAAACTATAGGCGGTAAAGGTAGATTAACTGATTGTTTAATTGATAAACTTGCGCATTAGTATGGTAATGCTATTCGATGCATTTCTACTAGTGTGAAGGAAATGCGGAAAGCCATTTGGCCTGTTTGGAGCCATTCTTGCAGCACTGATGATGAACCGATGCACTGGTTTTGTCTTACAAATCCAATACATGGTGTAAGTATAATGCTGCAATTAATAATAATTTACAAAATTCTAAACACAAACCCTCAGTTGCTAAAGCTGTTCGAGATGTGATTAAGCCTGTATTTGCAGACTTGTCTCATCCGGCACTCCTGAAGAAATGTTTAGGAGATAAGACAAAGAATCCTAATGAAAGTTTAAATTCATTAATTTCGAAGTTTTGTCCTAAGACGATTGGTTCTAGTCTTCAGATTGCAGAGATTGCTGCAAATCTAGCAACCAGTGTTTTTAATGATGGAAATAAAATATTTATTACTATTTTAGAGAAATTTGGCTTAAAAATTAACATAAATGTTTGTGTGTCCCTGGCTGAACGTGACAATCGTCGAATGTTTACATCAAGACAGAGGCGCAAAGCTCCTGAATCGTTACTGGTGGTAAGGTACGAGCTGCCAAGCGTCTGCCTAAAAAAAATTCCCATACATGCTCGATGGGATTGAGATCCGGAGATCGTGCCAGTCAATACATACGTTCAATATCCTCACTCTCTAAGAGCTGTTCGGCAGCTACTGTGCGATGACATGGTGCATTGTCGTCCATGAAAAGGAACTGCAGACCCATAGCGCCTCTAAAAAGACGCACATATGGAAGAAGAATCTCGTTACAATAACGGGTCCCGTTGACTGAACCTGCGTCGAAGATGTGAAGGTCTGTACGACTACCAAGCATGATGCCTCCCCAAACGAGAACACCGCGACCTCCATACCTGTCCCTTTCAATGATGTTCGATGGATGATTGCGGCTTTCCCGCTCTCTCCAGATGAGTATGCGATGAGAATCGCTACTCAAACTGAATCTGCTCTCATCTGTAGAGTATTCGTCCCCATTCATTGTCTCTCCAATTCCGGTGTTCCCGGCACCACAGAGAACGCCTTCTCCGATGGGCAGGCGTAAAAGGTACACACCGTACAGGGCGTCGTGCAAACAGACCATCACCGTGCAGATCTTCTGGCCACGGTAAAACGCGATATTGGTCGTCAGTCGCCTGTGTCGTGTGTCTGGCGATTTCTCCGCTGTCTGCCGCCTGTTTCTTCTGGCCTGTAAGAGCATGTACCGGTCATCTGCGGGTGTGGTTCCTCGTGGACGACCACTACTGAACCCCGGATAGCTGTTCCTGTAGTTTGAAATTGTCTCCAAAGTCGTGAAACGATGCTGTGAGCAATTCCAAACTCTGCAGCCACACTTGTCACACTGCGGCCTTCCTCCAACTTCCCAATGATTCGACCTCGGGTAAAGCATCCAGATGTCGTCTAACCGATTGATTATTCACCATTTCTCGCTGAGGCAGCAACTCGGTGTGATTTTAACTGCTATACGGCGTGCAATCTCTTTGCCAGAAATACTGATCTTACACAGACAACATGCTTTATTCTACCTCAGACACTTCCCCATTACGTCTACCTGCATATCTGCGCGTGTGCTGCCGTACATCACATTACTTAATATCCTGATTGGTCTTTCTGTCCGCTCTGCCTCTTCGTTCAGCTGATATGCTAATTTTTCGACTTCGTCCTTAATTTTTTGCACATCAGTGTATATATTACTTACTTATTATAATGTTATTTTTCTTCTATAATTTTTAAATTGGAATCGATCGCAAAATGATATAAATATTGCTTTTTTCAGGTATAGAAGTTTAAGTTGGCATTACTTTCCAAGATGGTGACCGATATAACAACTGTCAAGTGATTTATTCTCAATTTGGTTTGGCAATTCATCAAAACGATCATCAAGCAAGGCGTAGATTCGTCGAATGGGCCCAAAACGAGTTTGCCGTTGTTCGATTTTCATAAGCGAATTTTGTTTAGCGATGAAGCGCACTTCTGGTTGAATGGCTACGTCAACATACAAAACTGCCGCATTTGGAGTGAAGCTAATCCACAAGTGTATGTCGAAACACCGTTACATCCAGAAAAACTGACTGTTTGGTGCGCTTTTGGGCTGGTGGAATCCTTCTTCAAAAACGACGAAGGCCACAACGTTACAGTCAATGGTGATCGGTATTGAGCCATGATTACTAACTTTTCATTCCTGAATTGAACAATCATGATGTCCAGGAGCTGTGGTTCCAACAAGACGGCGCAACATGTCACACAGCTCGTGCCCTAATCGATTTATTGAAAGACATGTTTGGTGACCGCCTAATTTCACGTTTTGGACCTGTGAATTAGCCTCCAAGATCTTGTGATTTAACACCGCTAGACTATTTCCTGTGGGTCTATGTAAAGTCATTGGTCTATGCGGATAAGCCACAAACGCTTGACCCTTTGAAGACAACATTCGCCGTGTTATTGCCGATATACGGCCACAAATGTTGGAAAAATGTCATCGAAAATTGGACGTCCAGATTGGACTACATCCGAGCCAGCCGTGGGAGTCATATGCCAGAAATCATATTTAAAATGCAATGCCACAATGTCATCTTTCGAATAAAAAAATTCATGTCAATCGAATAATACATCGTTGTTCTATTGCAATTTAAATTTCTATACCTCTAAAAAAACACCCTTTATATAATTAAAGATTTATTTCCTTCGGCATCCATTTCTTAAAGTACAAATGTCATTAGAAAAATAGCCTAGTCTATGTTGCTCTCTATCATATCCATTACATCTGGCATTATCGGGTACGTTTACGTGAGTCGGGGCAACCTATCGGACGTCTGCGCAATACATGTAAAAATGATTTTCCTCGTACAATTCCAGTCAGTTTTGTTCGACTCGATACTTCTATAGCTACCGAATCTCACTTGAATGTACATTTTTTAATTTGCACGTTAATTGTAATTCAAGGTAATTAAGTATTTACGGCAGTATATTAAAAAAAATCATACATACATTTTTAAGACGTAAGCAAACATTAGACGATAATAAAGGATCAACAAGTACACATACGAGCATGCTTCCGAAAATTAAATCAAGGATAGTTCTCCAAAATATACTTATATTTTAGATTTACCACTACTGAAGTAAATGATGTGGAAAAAGCCCCAGCTCGCTATGTGTTAAAACTTACAAATCTGAAGAGAAACATATGAAAGTTGTTTTTAAATCCATGTAAAATCATTTAGCTATGTTGGCAAAGAATTTTAAAGTATTTTCTGAATGAGGACAACCTGGTAGCAAGTTACGAGTGGATTAGGGATCTATTTCAAGACACTCAGAAGGGCTCTCAACTTTACATTTAGTGAAAATTAAAAGGCAATTTTTAATAAATCGCTCTTTGCATTTTGGGTAGAGGTGGATGATGAATTTTCTGTACTTAAAACAAGAGAACTTCGTATACTATTATCATTTTCAACATCCTACCTTTGTTAAACCGGATTTTCTGCGTTGGCTGCTTTGAAGACAAAATATAGATCTCAGCTAAATATAGAGAAATAACTTTTTAAGTGTCAATTTCTGATATTAAACCTTCCTTTGAAAAACTTTGCTCTACAAGACAAGCCCATGGAAGTCACTAATAATTATTAAACTTGTTCTTAATTTAGTGTTAAGAAATTATTTTTAAAACACCTTCTTCAGTACTGATGCATTTAACGAATACTGGCTGAAACACCGATTCTTCGCACGAGTTTATTTAAAAAAAAAACATTATTGTAAATAACTACACTCAGGAACATTAAAAATAGCGTCCCAAGAAGGAAGCTAAATACAATCGTGAAACTTCGCAAATAAGTACAGCGTAATGTGATATGCTAATTATACAAGTCTTGTGTCAATACACATGCTCATACACTCCAAGGTTTCGCTACAATCAGGAAGAGGGTGCTATATAAGCCAGCGCAAATTCGAAGATTCATAAACGTGACGATTATCCGCCGATTGTAGGAAGACTTTGGTAAGCAAAACATGCCAGGTAAACGTGCTAGAAGTCATTTCTCACAGTTAAGCGAGTTTGAGAGAGACCTGATCATCGGGATGAAAACTGCAGGCTGGTCGACACGCCGTGTTGCTGGCCAGGTGGATCGCTCGGAGTGTGTCGTTAGAAATTGTTGGAAGCAGTGGACACGTGAAGGTACCCACGCGCAGAAAACCGGGTCTGGAGCGACCAGGAAGACCACGAGGAGAGAGGATCGAAGGATCGTGCGGCAAGCACTTGTTAACCCCACAGTAACTCGTTCAACGATACGAGCAGACGTAGGCGTAGAAATAGTTCCCACAAACAATTTCAAGACACCTTGCAGAAGCAAATCTTAAATCCAAGCGCCCTTTCCGTGCACTCCCTTTAACACCGGAACATCGGCAACGGCGTCTACAGTGGGGCCAAGCCAGATCAATGTGGAATGTCACACATTGGCAAAAGGTTGTGTTTAGTGATGAATCCCGGATTGTTTTGGGGACAGGTGATAACCGTGTACGGGTGTGGAGGTACCTTGGTGAGCGGTACAATTACCCCCACACTGTTCTACATCGCACTGCTCGCACAGATGGTGTAATGGTCGGGGGAGGCATAGCATATGATAGCCGGTCCACTTTAATTTTGATGCGTGGAACCATAACGGGCCAATTTTACGTTGATGATATTCTTCGACCCCATGTAGGACCTTTCCTAAATGGTCTCCCAGGGGCAATTTTCCAGCAAGATAATGCTCGTCCGCATACAGCAAGAGTTGCTCAAGACTTCCTACGTCATTTTCAGACTCTTCCATGGCCGGTCCGCTCCCCCAATTTGTCCCCTGTAGAGCACCTGAGGGATCAGCTAAATCGGCAGATGCTATCGTGTCACTCTGTACATGATTGAGAGTTGGCTGTTCAAGATTTGTGGGCCCATCTGCATCAGGACAAAATAAGGTGTCTAATCAACTCAATGCCGGACCGTGTGGCGGCATGTATTGCTGCTGGAGGTGGTCCAACACGCTATTGAAGTTGCCCATTATTTGTGTCGTTGCATACCCTGTATTCGTTTAATTGTTTTGTTTTTGAGATCAAGTGAATCTCTCATCTGTGTCATTATGTGTATTAAATTTCATTTCAATCCGATGCTTCCTTCTTGGGTCGCTATTTTCAATGTTCCTGAGTGTATTTAAAAGAACTGTAATTTTAAACCTCACAGGATTAGCATTTAGAACTAACGTTAAATAATGAAAAAGAATATGAAATTCCGATGAAGAATAATTGTGTTACTTTTTAATATTGAAAGCGAGAAGACTTCAAAATGTTTTAACCTGGAAGCAGGTGCGCACTTGATACTAACGCTAATGGTAGTGGGGGGGGACTCAGTCACCCCAATTATTTGTTCATAATTATTTTTACTGTACACGATACAAATAGGAATTCCAGTGAATAATTTAATTATATAAGAGAAAGTATACTTACCGGCTTTCAAGGAAGGTATTTAATTTTTCTTTGATGATTTGAGATAAAATCCAATAAACTGAACAATTATTCAAGGCAATACCTTAATAAGGGACGCAAATCAGAGACACGTTTTTGCTAATATTAAAGAAATGTTATTTTTCCGACAAAATCTGTCATATTTTGTTCAAGTTACTGTAGTTTTAATGAGCTTTCATGATCGAGTGAGTGAATATTAACGTCCACTCTTCATCTACACGAGGGCCTTTGGAGACGGACCCTCGTATTTTGAGCCATGGTCAAGTCCCGAGGACGATACTTGAACTGGCCTCTTTTAACTTCCTCACCGCTCCAACAGAGGAGATTTGAGCTCTCGGCAGATTTAACGTGCATCTCTTCCCTACACGGCGGGTCTTTGCAGTGGTACTGGGCTTAAACCCTTTGAGGATCAACAAATAACAAGTTGAACTTTTTCTTTCTTGTGTCTTTTAACAAGGCAGACTGGAACCTTGGCGTACGCCATGGCTTCTGCTTATTTTAAGTTGATGAGGTTCTTTTAGGGCATTTGAAAAATTTTCCTTTCGTTTCATGTTCATCGGGTTTCTCAATCGCCGAAATAATATGCATTCTTTCAACTTTCTATTTCAATAGAGATAACAGATGTCGCGCACCTGCTCCCGGGTTAAAAGTGTATTCAGACGAAATACGGATGATCTAAAAGGATTGATGGTTTCACTATGGCTTTTATATGTTTGTGCGAATACTCATAAAAGTATAAATCTTGGCCAAATAATCATCAAATCAATCAATTCTTTTCCCTAATATTATAAAACTATTTATTCTTTATAATTTCCCTAAGCGAAAAAACAAGCACATAAAAAGATGGGACGGAGCTAATGTAGAGACACTAACTATACCAGTAAATTTGGTCAATCAAATGATCAGCAAATGTATTATGCAGCCAGGCTGAAAAGTTAATCATGTCTTCATTTTTATTTCTAAACCTAATGCCACGGTATTTTTTCAATAATAATCACAGTGATGATTGTTTATATCTTAGAATTTTTCTCAGGTCTAGTTTTTTTTTTTTAACGAGTAATATTTTATGTTAAAACACAATAAAAAATCTCTCAATGAGGAATTACCATAAAATTAGACAATTTTTTTTTTTTTCTTTAATTTGGTTTTTTGGATCCAAATACAGCTATTTGATGACAGAAAAACTCCTGTTGATAAACTTCAATTATATCAATGTTGTGTATTTTTATTATTATGGAAGTATTTTGTTTCACTTCTCTTTCCGGTATTTTTATAAGATCTTTAAATTTTCGATACTCTCGCGATCCCAGGTTTAATCGTCCCCAGAAGGCGCGCATCACGCTTTGAGAAACACAGATTAAAAGCAAAGTCAGAATTTCACAATGTTATAAATGTACTCTAACCTCACAACTCACATTTTTTTATGTGACAAGGAATCAATTTTGCATTTCAAAATTAGAAGAAAAATAAATGCTCTACTGTATATGGCAGCATGTTTTCTTTTTAATTTTGTCTTAATTTTGTAACACACACATCCATTTTTGAATTTAAACATTTCAAATTTACTTCCAATCTAGAAATTCCTTTACTAAAAGAGTTTAAATCTAAGATGAATCATCGTTTATAATTTCCACTATGAAGCAAGGTTTTGAAAAATATAACCTCCTAAAAGATTTTCCTTTTAAAGATGTTTTTTATGTTCAACATTTTATCATTTTTCTACCCAAAAAATGAATTTCTAACCTGATAAAAAAAAAAAAACATTAAAATTTTCTTTCTTAATTTCACGATTTACACGGTTTCATTTTTACATTTTTGCATCTCTTATTAACCTTGTTTTTCTGAAAAATTTAATGAGGAAAAATTCAGGTAAATCTTTTGTTCCATCAGGAATTCCGCAAAAAAAGGTATTTTCTCAGAACCAAAAGTGTTTAAATGATTGTGGGGGCCCAGCTATGGATGCGAAGAAATATGCTCTTGATAACATTTTTAAAACAATATTAAAAAATGCATTTTATTTTGAAATCTTGTGTAAAATTAAAAATTGGGTTTTTTAGAAGGGAAATTACCATTTTTTTTAAACTCAATATATAGAACTTAATTAAAGATTTTTGTGTGCGATCTAATTTCATATGAATAAATTTTGCTATTGCAGAAATTATGTTATTTGGACATTATAATCTAAAAGCCCGGCTGCTGCTTTTCATTTCACTAAGCTCGTTACTATAAAAACATATATTTACATGTAGTAGATGCGCACTCAGGAACATTGAAATATGACCCAGAAGAGGGGAAGCATCTGGTTAGTAATTTAATACACATAATGACACAGACGAGAGATTCAGCTACGATCTCAAAAAACAGTTTGCATGGTCAAACCGAATACGGGGTGTACAACGACTTCGAAATGCGGGCAACTTCAATGGCGCGTTGGACTACCTCCAGCAATAATACATGCTGCACCACAAAGTCAGATTGAGTTGATTGAACACACCTTATTTTGTTCTGAGGCAGATGGGCCCACAAATCTTGAACAGCCAACTCTCAATCATGTACAGAGTGACACGATGGCATCTGCCGTTTTAGCTGATCCTCACGTGGTCTACAGGGAACAAATCGGGGAGCTGGCCGGGCATGGAAGAGTCTGAAAATGACGTAGAAGTCTTGAGCAACTCTTGCTGTATGCGGACGAGCATTATCTTGCTGGAAAATTGCCCCTGGGAGACCATTTAGAAAGGTCCTACATGGGGTCGAAGAATATCATCAACGTAACGTTGGCCCGTTAAGGTTCCACGCATCAAAATTAAAGGGGACCGGCTATCATATGTTATGCCCCCCGTCCATTACACCAGCTGTGCGGACGGTGTGATGAGAACAGTGTGGGGAATTGTGTCTTCTCCAGGGCCTCCACACCCGTACACGGCTATCATCTGTCCCCAAACAATCCGGGATTCATCACTAAACACAACCTTTTGCCAATCTGTGACATTCCACATTGATCTGGTTTGGTACCACTGTAGATGCAGTTGCCGATGTTCCGGTGTTAAAGGGAGTGCACGGAAAGGACTCTTGGATTTAAGATTGTTTCTGCAAGGTCTCTGGAAATTGTTTGTGGAACAATTTCTACGCCTACGTCTGCTCGTATCGTTGAACGAGTTACTGTGGAGTTAACAAGTGCTTGCCGCACGTTCCTCTCTCCTCGTGGTCTTCCTGGTCGCTCCAGACCCGGTTTTCCGCGCGTGGGTACCTTCTCATGTCCACTGCTTCCAACAATTTCTAACGGCACACTCCGAACGATGCACCTGGCCAGCAACACGGCGTGTCGACCGGCCTGCAGTTTTCATCCCGATGATCGGGCCTCTCTCAAACTCGCTTAACTGTGAGAAATGTCTTCTAGCACGTTTACCTGGCATGTTTGCTTACCAAAGTCTTCCTACAATCGGCGGGTAATCGTCACGTGTATGAATCTTCAATTTGCGCTGGCTTATATAGCACCCTCTTCCCTGATTGTAGCGCCACCTCTGCGTGTATGAGCATGTGTATTGGCACAAAACTTGGATAATTTGCATATCACATTACGCTGTACTTATTTGCAAAGTTTCGTGCTTGTATTTAGCTTCCTTCTTGGGTCGCTATTTTTAATGTTCCTGAGTATATATTGATTGATTATTAATATCTCTCCCAGAAGCGACACAAAGGCTATTGCTGATACACCACGCACTTTTATCCAAACGCTTCAACTCGTATTCCACTTTTCAAATTTCCACACCATTTTAACTTGAGGATAGAGTGCACAAGCGCCTGCCCTTATTTTCCCTTGAACTGAAAGATTTCTGAATCCTGCACTGAAAATAATTCTGAATTTCTAACAATTAATTTTGAAACATTGACCCATTGCTGTGTGGTTATGTTATTTAATTTATAAGGATGCTATTTTATAAATTCAAGAATGGTTTATTCTATTGTTTATCGCATGTGTGAATTATTTATTACTGTATTTAAATGTATTTAAAAATATTTTTTAAAAATCAGTTAATGCGACAAAGCAAAACCTGTATGTACAATTCAAAATTTATGGAACAATGATTTTATATATTTATCATATTTTAAATTTTCTAATTTTTAATAGAACAAGCTTAACTTCATTATCCAGTTTTGTTTATAAACGAAGTTGCAATTAAAATCTTTACAGACTAACATTTAAATCTTAGTCAAGAGACAGACACAATTACAAATAGTAATAATACACACACAAAAAAGAGCTCTTTGATTTGCTTATATAAAACAAAAACATATTTTTACAATTCACGATATTAAGATGAATTAAAAATGCATGATTGGTGAGCTTCAATGAATAATAATTCCGAAATTTAAATTGCCTTTTTATGTTTTTCGTGATCCAATGTATCAAATAAACAAAAATGTTCTAAACATGGTAAAATGAAAAAAAAAAAAAAAATTTAAAATAATTTCTATTTATTTCCATTTGTATAAAGTTTTATACAAAAACCCATTGGAAGTTCAATTTGCTATTTTTCCGTAGCTTCTAATAACTGTACGCAATAAATTCAATTTGTGAACTCTTTAAATTCTCTTGAGACTTTTCTATGAAAAATAATTTCTGAAGGGATGAATCAAAGTATTAAGCACTAATCTTTTGAAATGTCAAAAGCAAAATACTGCAAACAAAAACTGTAGAACATTTTAAACAATTTGATTTCTTTTTTTTCTTGGCTGTTCTTAAGTATGTTCATATGTTTTACTTTTACAAAAATGGTTTCGACATTTTGCCACTGAACTAATAGAATAAAAATGAGTGAATATTTTCATTTGGCAATGTATTACTATTATAAATGACGTCAAAAATTTTTTGAATGAAAAATGTTGCCTTTAGTTCTTTTACCCTTCTTTAGTGCTCAAAGTTAATGATATAAAATAATACAAAAATGGTATAAAAATACGCTTTACTTAAGTTATCCGACTACACTTTCAGGGACAAGTGAGTTTTTAAAAAGAAAGCGCATAAATGGATAATTTTTTCACATGAGGTATACTTAGTTGAATAACATAAAACAAAAGAATTGTTTTCAGGGCATTTTTGAGAAAAAAATATTATTTAGAGAAGATTACAAATATTTCTAGGCAGGAAAGGCAGAAAAACTCAAAGTGTTTATATCTTTTGTGAAAGTATTTCCCTATTACTCAGCAGCGCCATTTGTGCCTGTACATGGCTCAGACCTCTGGCTTTTGGAGATAAACTATGATTTTTTTTGAAAAATTTACATTATTTTCAGAGTTACAACAAATTGAAATAATTATCGTCGTTTTTTACCTAAAATTTCTCCCCTCCGTTGTCGTAAAACATGGATAAAACCCACTTCTAAGTAATATATTTCAAAAAATTCTAGTTGGGCTCTGTACAGATCTGAGCTATATACAGGCAAGATATTACTATATAATAGAAACATTTTTTCATAAGAGGAGGATGTTTTGTAACTCGGTCATTCTATGTTCACATTTTTTGTCAAAATATTGTACTTAAATACGTTTTTATTGTAACAATATTTTTAAAACAATCCTTTTATATACATTTTCTAATAAAAGTGACACTCATCATTATCCATTTATACGCTTTTGAAAATACGGTACTTCAACGCAGTCGGATACCTTAACATGCATTCCTTTTCGAAGTGTGAAAAGGGAAAATCTAGGGCACAAAACTAAATGTTCTTGCTGTTCCTTTTCAGTTTAACAAAGAAAGTTAATTTGAACAAGAAGACTATTGTCGATCGAAAACTTGTGTACAAAAACTAAAAAGGTTCTTGTTGTTCCTTTTCAGTAAAATAAAGAAATTTGATGTTCCCTCTCGTTGCGCTCTGAGGCAACAAGAATAACCATTGTCGATTTGAACCTGGCAATTTTGAATTACAGCTCAATTGATGAGGAGGACATCTCAGGCACCCTCCTCTCCAGTCTTGTACACCATGCCAATGGGGACATTTGATGGACCTACACAGATTTGAGGTGCACTTGCCCTACAAAATAAAAGCCTACATTGAGTTAACACTGAAGATTCAGGAATCTATGACTTGAAAACGCTGGCCACGAATTTTCCACGATGACTACTTTAGCTGAGATAGCCACATAAAAAAAAGGATTAAACAAAATTAAGTATAGCAGATCGTCGTTTATCCGAATCAATTAGACCGACACCGTTCAGATGCGCGATTGTTGGGATAATCGAAAACCGAATGCGATCCATGCAGTATATAAAACCAGACACTATACGAATAATGAAAAAGCATCTCATGCAGAGAAACGCGCTTTAAGAAAAAGCAAATTACGTGCAAAATGTCGCAATTTTACCTTTATTGTGGAAAATAATCACTTATTTTTCACTGTACCATTGTACACCTTCGTTTTTTTTTTTTTTTTTTTTTTGTTACAAGGTCTCTGATTCTTTGAACAGCAGTAGTTGGTTAAGACAGCAATCTATCTGGCTGTTGTTTGTAACACTCCAAACGCAGAAAACGCTAAGCATTTGATGGAATTTCTGCTATTCCCGTTGTTGTTGTTATCCTTGTCTTCATACGTTTCATCGTCGACAGGGTCGGATTCTTCTTGCTCGAAGTCACAATCTCGTCATCATTTAGCGATTGAAATCCAGTCTTCTGCATCGCATGCCATCTAGGTTTATATATCTTCTATTATCAGATATCATGAAATCCTAGAATCAATTGACCATGTCGGTGATTTCCTCCCTGTGCTCGTCATTGAAGTCTTTTCGCCTATTAAATCTGACACAGCTTATTCCATGCATTTTTTAGGCTCTGTCTTTCGAGCAAGTCCCACGCTTCGGTTAACATGTATCAGGCGACCTTCATATCGAGCTTTTCAGCAAAAGCAACAACACTTTTTTCGTCGTTTTCTGCCAAAAGTAATCTCCGCAAAAACTTGTTTCCTATAAATTCAGCGTTGACAAAAAAAAATGGACCGGATTATAAACGTTATGATGAACGATGTTTTACTGTAGCGGCTTAACAAATATTACTACATTTGTACAGTCTCGACCCATTTTTTGTGGCGGTGTAGTGAAAGAACCGAAAATATGCATATAAAACTAATATGTGCATATTCTTTTTGCTATCTTTTTTAACAGATATGTTCCAGCTTCCATTATAATCCTGAAGTTTGGATTCTAGAGATTTTAGATTCTGAGCAGTGGTAGCCTAGTATTTACGGTCGAAAGCTCGTGGACAGCATGACATGAGTTCGAGACTCGCACCACTGAAGATCCGCGGGTAAAATGTCTGTCTCACGTTAAATTTGAACCATTTCGAAGTCTTCCAGTTGGCGGGGTGTAGAAGCGCTATGAGAGACGGGTGCCAGTTTTCACCTAGAAATATTCTTGTCGCTTGACGTATTTTCAAAATTACGAGGTTCAACTCCAATATTTCCGTGTTGCTTTAGAATACGTTAATAAATATACATTCACATACGGGAAATTGATAACTATTTTGCAGTATCAATTTTATCGTACGTGAATGAGAATTTGTTTTGCAGTTTTAAATAAATTATAGGTTGAGGTGAGAGAGAGAGAGATGAAAGTTAAACACACGCATATTGAATTATCGAAAATGGGGCTTGCACACAACACACACACATTTTGTGAATTCGATCTTAAGATGTAATAACATGCAATCTAAAATATTTTGTAGATGTTAAAACATCTCTACTTTTATCAAGTTGGGATAAAAATTAAGAGTCTTTTTGGCTATTTATTTTTTTGAAGAAGACAGAGATCCATTGAAAGAAGTATAATTAAAATTAAACATGAGTGGTTAAACTACAGAAGACATTTATTGTTCTAGAAGTATAACTAAAAAAATGAATTTGTTGAAAAAGAAACAAGTATTCATGTTTAATTATACGAGAGAAGAATTATTCACCTTTCAAGTTTAGAACTAAATGAAAAATAAATATATTTAAAACAAAAGTCATGTTCTTCTTCCTCATTATCATTATGAAATTTAATACAAATAATAGATTTTTTTCATACTTTTAAAGGAAAAATGGTATCTGGTCATTATAATATTGATATAATGGTATGTGATCATTATAGTATTGTTATAGTGATATTTGTTTCATTTTAGCATTGATATTATGATTTGATATCTTTAAATTTTTAGTTTAAATTACTGTAGAAAATTTATTCGTAATTATCTACTGCTGATATATCAGTAAAAAAGGGGGGAACTAGTTGCATAAAATGTCATTGTGTATTTTTTTTATACTTCTGGTTTATTCTTAAATTAGGATAACAAATTAAATTTCTTTTAATTTGTGCAATAAAAAAATTGATGTGGAAAAAAATTCTATTATTATATTTATTGAATATAGTGTAATACCACAATAATAAAATATTTAAGTATTCAATTAATTTTATGTATTGAATTTTGTTGAGATCGAATCAACACACTTTACAGATATTTTTAAAAAAATCCTTTAACCGCAAAAATAATCAAGCAATTAAAAATATTTAATAAATGGTTCAGAAATTTTTTTAAAAAATTATTTTTGTTTGTTTTCCTTAGAATATGTAATCTCGGAACGCTGAAAAATATTAAGTGAAAAGGTATTAAATATCGGTGTACTTCTCTTTTTAATGCACTTAGGTGCAATATTTCCTACCTTCCTCCTCCCCCCCTTTCTCTGTTCCTAAAATATGAATTTTATTTTTTTTACCAGATGAACAGCCTCCAACACACTGATATTTAACAAGTAGATTTTCTACGTTACAAGCAAAATTTTATTCCACTATTTGAAGAATATGTATTCAACTCTACATGATCGTCACAATGCGTAGTGTCACAAAACAACATTAAGTACTTCTAATGGAAAGATTTCGGAGTTATTATAGCACACACAAATAACATAACACTTTTTAAACTTTAGGGACGGCATAAACATAAAGTTTTGAAAGAAATACCATTACATTTCACATTTTAGAAATGACATAAAACATTTGACATTTTAATCTTAGAGCTTACGAGGAATATTCTATGTTTAGAAACGAAAGATATATATAAATATTTTAGATAGTTGAAAATTTTATAAAACATTATTAAGTTTAGAAATCATGTTATAATTTTTTTTTTATAGAATATAACTAAACACAGCATTAAAAATGAAGTTAATGTTTGATATTTATATCTTAAGCAAATTCGATTAAATGAGACTGATGGTGGCAATGAGTAACAAAAGTGATTTTAAATGTAAAATGTTCATTACAGATGTAATATCTAACTGTGTATATATAAATCCTTTTTTTTTTTTTTTTTTAATTTTATCAATAAAAGATATTTTAAATCTTAATTTGATTTCATAAGATTCAAAAAGGTTCGTTATTATTTCTAACAAATAATATGATACTTGAAAAAAGCATTAAGCTCAGATTTGTTCACTTCAATAAATTCTTCAGTCCATGTCCTTGAAGTCTTTCAAATTCTTCGACAAGAGAAAAGAAATTATGGTATCTAGACCAGGGGTGGCGAACCTTTTTGGGTCAACGTGCCATTTCTTCTAAAAAAAAACGTTTAATGAGTTATAGGCGTGCCATCAAATAATTTTTGACTTGTGATTATTGAAGAACTAATAAAACTAAATACGAACAAATCAAAATTCTTTATTTAATACGAAAATACATTTTACACACTGTATTGTAGTAAATGTTTTAGTTATACTTGTAATTTAATTTAAAATAACATTAGTGTGATTTCTGCTGTTGTAGATTAGATGACAAATAACTTATATCAGCATTATAAGATGTTATTTTTAGTAGAATGCATGCTGAATTAGAGTCGTCTGTTAAACGGTTTCTAAGCGAGTCTTTGATGTTATTTTTCTCTGAAAAAATAATGACTCGCAGGCATAGGTAGATGAAAATATGGTTAAAAATAGCATGAACCAGCTTCTTCAAACAATCAAATGCGTCTGGAATCGAATTCCATGTTTCCAAAATTTCGTTACTGGTATTTTTACTTATATTGCTTGTCAATCTTTCTGCTTCAATCAATTCTAACTTTTTCCTTGTTTCAATAAACTTTTGAATCCATATTGAACTAGACTGGAAATCAATCAGTTGCATTTCAAGTTCTTCAATTTCCAACCAATCGAATTGAGACAAGTTCAGTTTATTAAACGAAATCACATCAGGGTTTATAATAAATTTGAACGTTTCCGATAATTCTCTTGAACTGGAGAAAATCTCGCTGAAAATTCTTTGATTAAAGAATCCATTATGGAAATAAAGTCATCAATAACTTTTTTTTCATTTCGCTTCTCTTGGGGCATCTAAATCTTTGATATTTTTTCAAGTTTGGGAAGTACTCTGTAGTTTTTTAATAATATCGTTTCTGAAAACATATAGTTTAGCTTCAAAAGCGAATGAGATCCATCATGACGATAACTGTTTTTTATTCGGGCCTTGAAGCTTTATGTTCAATTCATTGAAATGCTGGCATATGTCTGTAAAAAACATCAATGGATGTACACACACTATGCATAGATAAACTTTGCATCATTAGCAATTTTTAATATACGAAGTATTTACGCAAGACATAACAAGCGATTCTGCTCCCCAGCTTGTCGGCGTCACGATGGATCACTCGCGTTTGTTCATAATACTTCATAGTAAACTTAATTATTTTAAGCTAAAACGCAAATCGTTTTTGATCAATGGCGTGCCCAAAAATATTCTGTCGCGTGCCATCATTGGCACGCGTGCCATTGGTTCGCCATCCCTGATCTAGACTATGACACAATGGAATGTGTTACTAAGGTCATATCAGGGGTTCGAAATGATGAACAAAACACGATGGAACCTTTTCATGGAATTCAGAAGGTATGGAGTAATATCTTATTAAGAATAATGGATTTCTCACCAAAAAAATAGGAATCTACATATAAAGTGATGCATGTAGTCTAAAAAAAGAAGAAAAAATTTTTCGTCAAATCTTTAAAAATAAAATTGTTTATCAAAACTATTCCAGAATAGTGGGTCAGCAGAAATTACTATTTTTTTAAACAAATCCAATTTCTTATTCGGTTAAATTTTACTGTAACCTGGTCATCTGGCAACGAAAATATTCTCACATTGAACTATGGACTAATGCTATCGCTATCCTCCTACATAGATATCACAATGAGGGAGATGATCACAATGAGGGACTTATTCAACGTTTATAATCTAGCATTAAATCAAATGAATGGTACCAACCATTTTAAAATTATTTAGAAGTTATGAATTTTTTAAAACCCCGCATAGCTCCGAGAATTTTTGAGATTCGTTAATGAAACTTGGATCATAGGTTCTCCTCGTTGAGCTGTTTCCTCTGTTATGATTCGTGTGTAGACAGTGCGCTTAGGTTTAGCGTTATCACTAAAATTAGAATCCCCATGTTATTCCTATGGGTTCAATCTTTTGCTGGCGTAACGATATTACAGAGATAGAAGGATGAAACTTTGGGATCACTTACTACTCTGTATATCGCTGGGGTATACGTGACCATTTACGTTACAGTTGTAACCTCCGGAGGAGTTAGTTTCGTTTTCTTTTCCCGAGCTAGCACCGCCCCATTTGCAACTTGTGACAAATCTATACGGAACTTTATCACTAACCTTCTGAGACGTCTTTTTTAGGGAAATTCAATTCCCTACCTATTTCCTAAAGAGGACAGGGATTCCTTGTTATATGCAGATTAGATAAAGTATTTAAGTCAAACGGAATAGTAAAGTGGGAGGCAGTAGGAGAGAGAGATTGAAGCAGGAAGTTGTAATAGTGAAGTTAGAGATTTATTATTGAAGATTTCTAGGTGGATAAATTAGGCACAGGAAGAGAGCTGAGATTCAGTGTGGTAAATATTGATTTATAATTAAAGGCTTATTAAAGTTTTATATTAGAGTGAGATTAAAGTTAAATGTTCAGGAAATTTAGGAAATAGGAACATTATTGAAATAGGAACATTTTAAATAGGAACATTATTGAATATAATTCTGGGATCTCTTCTTGTGGTAATCTCTGCGTGATCGATATTCTAATTGTTAATTAATTGGATCATTAAATATTTAAGTTAATATAAAGGAAAGTCCCTTTTAAACCTCATAAAGCTATTTGAATTATTTGTTATTAAAAGTCTTTGATTCTATTTGGGAAAGATAACCAAATATAAAGAAAGTTATTCATAAAAATGGCTACTGGTTCTTCTTTGACTCAAAATTATTCTCGTTCTCAAAGTGAGATCCAAGGGGATCTTCACAAACTACAGACTCTGTACCGGATCGAATGGATTCCTTTTGTGTTTCCTCACAACCAGGCCGAGTTTCGATTTGCTGGACCATAACTCGGGCATTTTTCAGGCAGATGTCTTAATTTTCTAAGGAATGATTCTTCGCGCCGAAACATTCAATGTTAGGTCTCAGGTGTCACATTTGGTTCAACTCATCTCCAGGTACAGTCTGCTGACCCCCCATGTTGTTTGTCCTATTATCCCTGTGCGGGGTTGTTTAAATTTATTTAATTCGTGATTATCTCATTTTTGGCTGGTCATATAGACTGAAGGTTATTATCGTTCAACTCTGCTCGTGACCGCCTTTCGTCCTAGGCCCATCTTGCTCTGCTCAAGAATTTTAGAAATAGTTTAATCTTGCTACGCCAAAGAAGTATAACTTCTTACGTGCGTACATAAGTATACTCACACTTTTTGTAGTTATATAATTTATGTACTTACCTCATTTGTATCAAATAACCCAAGAATCACTTTCATATACACTTATAAAAATACAAAACACTGTCACTTCTGAAAAATACCACTCAACAGACTCACAGCGGATCAAAGAATGAACTATTGAATACACCCATTACATATAATTAGCTTCTGACATCTGTCGGTAAGTTCGATTTAAATGCTACGAGTTGACCTCTGTGGTTATTCAGAGAATGTACCATCTAGCTTCAAATTTCTGTGGCATTCAAACAAGTGGTACGTTTTATGTGCGGACACACAATAAATGGATAAGAATTAGTGGTACAACATATATGCCACGATGCATGAAAGAGTTAGAATAGAAAGAGACAGAAGTGCGATGTTAATAGGCACTCTCTCACATACAAGAGATTAAAAACAGATGCCTTTGTTTTTTATTTTTATATAATGTTTTTTATTTTTATATAAATTATGGGTTCTAGTAATGATATAAAAATATTGAATTGGAGAAAAACGCTTGCACAACACACACACATTTTGTGAATTAAATCTAAAGATGTAAAAGAATGACATCTAATACTGTAAATGTTAAAGAAATATCACGTTTAACAAATTAAGGGGAGGGGAATTTAAAAAGCTTTCATTGGCCAATTATTTCTCGGTGAAGACAGGAATAGATTAGAAGGCGTATAATTAAAATAAACCTGAGTAGTAATACTTAAGAAGATATTTATTGCTTCAGAAATGTTTCAAGAAAATCTATTTACTGAAATAAAGAAAAAATATATATTTATATTTAATTTTAAGGGGGAAAGAGAGAGAGAATTATTCACACATCAAGGTTAGAATTGAAAGAGAAGTCAGTAAATTAAAAAACAATTTGCGTTGCTCTTTTTTTTCTGATGATCATTATGAAAGTAATACAGATAATGGATTCGTTTGTTCATGCTTCTTGCAGAAAAAAAAATCATGTATTTATGATATTGAAACAGAAGCTTAGCAAATGGGTAAAAGAAATATTAATGAAATATACAAAATATTTTGACACAAGGCAGTAAAATTGCCATTCACATGACTATCAATTTAAAATTATCCTCTTTTTTTTCTTTTGCATGTGGTAAAGTTTTTCTTGTTTAAATTGTTCTTAAAAATTAAAGTGTTAGATAATTAATACAGTGGATATAATAATTATTGTTTTGTAATTTACTACATTATTGATATTATTATGCTTTGATATGTTTAATTTAAAATATCTAGTTAAAGCTACCGTATAGTAAAACCACCGGTTAGCATTTTAACCTACACAAAGAGGAAAAAAAGCCATTGTTATGAAATGACATTGTGTATCTTTCTAAGTATTTTGTTTATTGCGTGTTAGAATAAAAAAGATTTAATTTGTGTGTGCGATATGGGAACGATAAGTGGAATAACTTGATTACATTTATTACATTTGTTAAATATAATGCAATAATAATAGTAAATGTATTTTAGAGTTACTATTCAGTTAATGTATGTATTCAATTCTGAATGAATATGAATCAAAACAACAGTATTAAAATCTATAACAAAGCTCCAAAACAGTCAACCAAAGAAAAAATATTTTAGGAATTATTAATAACCTAGCTGGGATCCCCTTTCTTCGCACGGGTAAACTGAAAAATTAAGCAACACAGATTGAAGGATGAAGAAGTTTTGAATGAGTTAATTTTACGTGAATTGCAAATTAAACAAAAAATTTTTTGCATATCTCAGCTAAACAAAAAAAAAAGAAAGAAAAACACCTTTTTGTTAAATTAAGCCAATGTAGATTCAATGGCTGATAAAAAGGATTTTTTTTTTTTTTTTTTTTTTTTTTTTTTTTTTTGTTTATAATTTCGTAACGCCTTTGAGGGTCGATTTGAAATACCTCTCCCTAAGTTCGATCTCTTGCTCAGCAAAAGTAACACATTGTTAAAAGTGTTGCGTAGAACGCTAAAATAATGTAAATTTTTTATATCTGAAAGTGTAATACATTAATATTACTTTCGTTGTATTTAATTTTATGTTAAAATTGTAGTATTCGCAAGCAACGTTTCTTAAATTGTAATAGCTCTAATGGAGATCTTATTGAAACACAGTGAAATGATAACCATATTCAAATTGGCAAATGTCTAGCTACTCAAGGCTCGAGCTTCTATTAGAGCTTTGTAAGACCCTCCGTGTAGGGGTGATGCACGTTAATGCTTTAACTACCGCATTATGATTTACTGCAGTTTTTTTCATGCACAATATTTTTTTTGATCACTACATTGAAAATTAAGGGATATACATAAACAAAATACCCACTTTGGGAAATTTAATCCGTTAGAGATAATAAATATTTAAATATATTCCACTGAAAGTTAATTATATACACCGTTCACCTAAAATAATAGTCAAATCGTTTTCTAAGGTCTTCATTAACATAAAAACATTAGACATTTAAATTTGACATTAACTATTTTTTTTCGACAAAAATAATAATCTTTGCAATCCGCTGAAAACGCCGTCAACTTAAAAACGCATATATCCGCTGCAAAACCGTTCGCCTTCCCCACTAAAAAAATACTCATCATAAAACCCGTGCTGCCTTATATCTTGAAGAGTGGATTTCAAAGAATATTCCTGCTAAGTATTGGTAGAATATTCCTTCTAAGTTATGTGGTGTGGTAGCTAGAGAACAGGGTACCAGCTCAGGTGTCATCCACGTCACTTGCCATGGTTCATTACGCGTGATTCGTTGCCAAAACCCTCGTGTAGCTGAACAATGCGACGTTAATATTCACTCACCCAAAAATACAGTACAGTAGTTATAATTATTTTCATACTTAAAATGCAATATCCGCCTATTCAATTAAAAATTATAGCGTTATAATGAACTACTAACCACAAACAAACTATGGAAATATGTCCAAAGGATGTAGTGAAAGACTAAGTTTATCTACTGTAAGTACCAGAGGCAATAAAAATTATTTATTTTGACAAAAGATGAATTTCTTACTACCAAAGGAGCATAATAAAAACCATTAAAAACATTCAAATAAAGAGAGATTTATAACAACCTCTCCCTTCAAAACTTAGCTTTATTCTGAAATAAAAAAAAAAAATTAGGATTATGCTGCTTACAGGAATTAATTAGAAGCGAGCGCCTTGCGTAGCCAAAACAACAAGAGTTCTTTCACAAACAAATGATGGATATGTGCTGACGTGGGATTTTTTGCAGCGTATGCCAAAATTAAGCTTGCAGATGGCAGAAATTTTTCCTTTTTTGTTACTTGACAAATTTCGTTATATTTTGACACTTCTCACAATATCTTTATAAATTATAGCCTATGCTATAAATTACAGCCTATGTATTATTCTGATGTATAAGCTATATTACTGTAAAGTTTCATTAAAATCCATTGAGTTGTTTTTGTGTCAAAGACTCCCAAACATCCTCACAAACTTTTGCATTTATAATATATATCTAGATGAACAAAACGTTTTTTTTCCAGTTTCTTGTGCATTTTCTGCTTAAACTTTGCCAAGCTGAAATTGTATATCAAGTTAAAAAATAT
>BMAU01001522.1:0-48034 GCA_019973935.1 Trichonephila clavipes
TGAGCTTGTTGCTAGGGGTTTTTCTTCGAAAGGTATGAGATGATACATTAAATGTGATGTTTGTTGTCTTTGCGAGAAGCTTGTTACATGCATAAAAATACATAAATTTCATATTTAAGAGCATAAAAACAGTTTTATTTTGTGTGTTTTAGAAATCATTTGTCCAGTTTAGAGTAACTTTTAAATTTTAAAACTTAGAAACTGTCTGCAACAACAAGACCTAATGATAATGTTACGAAAACCTAACGAAAATTTAAGAAACGTCGTATGTATATATATATATATATATATATATATATATATATATATATATATATATATAATCAGGTATTTTTAAATACCATCTCAAATTCACACCAAAATTATATTGATACATTTTCACATTATATTTATGATGCTTTCTGTTCCAATTTGATATATGTAATGGATGAAAGCTACAAATTGTTTAAAAATTGATACAGAATTTGAGAAAATGTTGATGTTTTCTCGTGAAAAAAATGAAAAATGCGGTTCTAGGCAATTTAAGACTTTTTTGTTTACTATTTTATGCAAACAAAAATTGCAAAGATGCTAATGTTTAATAAAATGGGACAATACATGCTGTAATTCATTATTTTTGTGATAAAGTGGCACTTTATAGTGAAAATTAAATTTTTCAAAAATGATGTTTTTAAAACTGTATTCATCTTTTCTCAGAATAGAAGGTATAAATGTACATAACATTTTTTCCCTCGTGTTACTGATATGTAACTATATATTTTCATGTAAGTCTTTTGAGGATTTTCCCAAAATATTTTACTGGAGTCCATATATCGTGACAAAAATGTCAATTTTTTAAAAATTCATAGAGATATTTTTATGTTACATGTTTTTGAGAAACCTAAACAATATATTTTAAATATTTCACTTCATTGCAAATATTAATGTTTATTTATTGTTCAGACAAGTTTTTAAGCTTTAATATTCAAAGGTTTTTCAATAATAGTATTACGTAGATCCGGATTCGAGGATTTTATGCAAAAACAATCACAAAGAAAAAATAATCAATTCTTTAAGAGCGATGCGAGTTTATTACCGAAAATCCAATCCTTTCAATACAGGATTCATCGGCAATATTCACAGGGTAAATATCCGAAGGTCTTTACACCTTCAACAGCAATCAAACACATTAAACAGTGCTTAAAAATAGACGTAAGTAAAGATTATTCACAAGCACAGCCGAGCTAATCGCTAGTCAAAACAATCCTCACTACTCACTGGCTTAATCAAGACTCCTCGCCGTACCGGCGAGCATCCTTTATATGCGCGACAGAAACTTCTAGAAATATAACCACTCGTGTCATTGAACGTGACACTAGTAGAGAGATCTACTACTTTCTAGAAGATTCCAGAGGGTTCCGAATTCGCCAACATGGTCGCCAATGACGCCAAAAATGCTCACCAAAGTCGCCAACGTGGCTCTACCACCAAGATTTCGCCAAGTTCTCATTGAATCGCCATTATGACGTAAGGGACGGCACTGCTTGTGAATAGTACAATTTTAGCATGAAATAAATATATCATAGAGTAATATAAATGCATTAAACACTCAAATACAAATTATTTACACTATTTACACAAAATTCGTAACAATAGCCAACTAATTATAACTCAGATGTGTAATGCTTTTTTGTCGTCGCGAGAAGCTTGTTGCATGCATAAAAATACACAAATTTCATGTTTAAAACATAAAAACAGTTTTATTTTTGACCTTTTTAGAAATCTTTGTACAGTTTAGTCAAAATTGAACGCTACAATAATAAATGGCAACAGCTCATTTTCTACAACTTTAGATTTTCTGGTTGTCTCAAAATTATAGACTTCCTTCCTGTTTCTCAAATAAACCTCAATAATTTAAAAATAACTCAGAAAGTAGCAGATCCAAATTTTGGTGCTCCAGGTAAAATCGATTTGGTAATTGAGCAGAGGCATTTTTTGATATAATTAAGGAAGGAATTATTCGCACATCAGACAATGCACTTGTATTTCGCAACTCAGTTTTCGGATACATCGCAACCGGAACCACACATTCATCCAAACAATATCAATATTTTGGTTTTATATCTGAAATGCAAAAGATTGATGATAATTTACAAAAAAAAAGTTTTAGGAGATAGAAACAATTAACGAAAGGTCAAAAGCCATTAAGCAAGGAAGAGGGATATTGTGAAAATCATTATCAAATGACTCACACGCGCAATGACGCTGGTCGCTATGTAGTACAAATGCCAGTTAAGGACATACAAGGTTTAGGACACTCAAAATGTTTAGCAATGAAGAGATTAGATCAGCTTTGTAAAAGATTATCTAAAGATAAACAAATGGAAAATATATATAGCGAATTTTTTGCAGCAATACTTAGACTTTGGGCACATGGAAAAAGAAAAAGTGGAAGAACATTTTGATGAAACATCCGCAAACAGTATTTGTTATTATCTTCCACATCATCGAGTCATTCGGCCTGATAAAACAAATACCAAATTAAGAGTTGTTTTTTAATGGTTCAGCTTCTACTATTTCAGGTTTAAGCCTAAATGACCTACTCTTGAAAGGTGAAGTGAAGGGAAGACACATTTTTGAAATCATGACACGATTTCGCCCACACAAATATGCCTTTACAATCGACATCCAGATGATGTTCCGACAAATCCTCATTGATCCAGCCCAACGTGATCTTCTCAGGATTAAGTGGAAAACAGGAGATTATGAGGAATCAGACATCTATAGATTGAACACTGTCACGTATGGGACTGCAAGTGCTCCCCTTTTAGCTATACGAACTCTCAAACAGTTAGCTATGGATGAAGCTTCTAGATTTCCTTTAGCTTCCAAAGTAGCTCTTCAAGACGTGTACAAGGATGGTATAGTGTCGGGTGCACAAAATCTCGACACTGCTTGCCAATTACAATGCCAGTTGCAAAATATGCTCGAAACATGTGGAATGAAATTACATAAATGGAATTCTAATTCGAAGGAGCTGCTTAATTCATCCTCAGATCAAGAGCATTCCTTTTCAACCAACGCAGAATCAGCCATAAAACCTTAGGTATTAGCTGAAACCAACAGGAGACTATTTCATGTTCAAAGTCTCTATCCCTTCAGTAGCTCTTATACAAAACGAGATGTTTTAAGCGTTATAGCAAGACTTTATGACCCTATTGGACTAATAGACCCTGCATCAGCAAAGCAAAAATCTTTTACAAAAAATTATGGCTTAGAAAATTGAATTGGGAAGAATTCTTACCGGATGCAATCGCACCAGAGTGGCTCAATTTTGTGTCAACTCTTAAAGCCCTGGAGGAACTCAAAATAAGTCAATACATTCTTACAGATTCCTACGTGAAACTCATGCTTTTAGGATACGCAGATGCTTTGGAGTCAGAATACGGAGCCGTAGTGTACATGCACAGTTCAAAGAAGATAGTACCACCACAACCAAACTTATTAGCAGCAAATCTCGTGTCGCACCAATCAAGGTCATCTCCATTCCTCGCCTTGAACTCTCAGCGTGTTTACTGCTGGCTCAATTAGAGGAAAAGGTTCGCCTCCCTCTACAAGTACATTTAGCTAAAGTCATCTTGCTCACCGATTCAACCATAGCAATTGCCTGGATGAACACTCCAGCTAATCAACTGAAAACATTCGTTGTCAATCGAGTTTCCAAGATACAAACTCTGACGGAGAACTTTGAATGGAAGCACATGCCTTCAGCATAAAACCCTGCAGATATCATTTCTCGAGGTGTAAATCCTGAAGAACTTTCGTCATTGACTCTATGGTGGAATCGTCCCCAGCATCTAGACATCCTGAACAATTTACTGATCCTTCAATTACCAGTTCTGATGAACTTTACATGTTGGAACTTAAAAAACAATCTGATATCAGCTTGACATCAATCTTGGACTTTAACTTTGAAGTGAGTGAGTGAGTGAAGAGTAACGCACTCTTCAGCTACACGAGGGCTTTCTTTAACTTTGAAAATGATCCCTTTAATATTACAAATAATTATATGAAATTAATTCGCATTTTTAGTTATATTTTCAGATTCCTGCATAATGTCAAAAATACATCTCTCCATTCAGGTCCCCTCACAAACGAGGAACATCAGAAATCAAAACTTCATTTGATTAAAAGGATCCAGCTAATAGTTTAGCAAAAAGAATTTTTTTTTTTTTGTTGAAATTTTTAGGAATGGGGGAATTATTAAAAAAGGTCAGTTAACTTGTTTGAATCCCTTTCTTGACAAAGAAAACATACTTAGAGTTGGTGGTAGATTAAGTAATTCAAATTTAGCATATAGTAAGAAATTTCTCATTTTGCTTCCAAAAAACCACAAGTTAACTATTTTAATTATGAATTATTGCCATTTGAAAAATTTGCACGTAGGGGCTCAAACCTTACTTTATCTAGTCAGACAAGAGTTCTGGCCATTAGGTGACAGAAACACTGCCAGAAAAATTGTTCAAAATTGTGTTGTTTGTTTCAAAAACAAACCAAAAAATTTAGAGCAAATTATGTGGAATTTACCTATAGAAAGAATTACACATAGTTCTCATTTTACTCATATAGGAATAGATTTTACAGGTCTATTTTATATTAAATATAAAGGCCAACGAAAAGGCATTTACAACAAATGTTATGTTGCAATTTTCATTTGCTTTATTACAAAAGCTATTCATATAGAGGTTGTCACAGAACTAACCACAGAAGCTATGATTGCAACTCTCAAACGATTTTTCAGTAGAAGAGGAAAAAAAAAATACTTCAATTTGTACTGATAATGCTACAAATTTCATAGGTGCAAGAGAGAGAGTCGCAACGTTTGTATAATTTGATAAAAAATCCACCAGATATTCTTGCCAATTATTTAACAAATGAAGAAATTACTTGGAAGTTTACTCCCCTAGATCACCTAATTTTGGAGGACTTTGGGAAGCAGGTGTCAAATCTTTTAAACGTCATTTTAAAAGAACAGTAGGTGATGCTCGTCTAACATTAGAACAATTCATAACCAATTACTACTCAAATAGAAAGTATTTGAATAGTCGTCCTCTTACTCCCATGTCCTCTGATCTTAATTATTTTGCAGTCCTCACCCCAGGACACTTTCTCATAAATAGACCTCTCCAAAGTTTACCTGAGCCAGACATGACAGATAAATTAGATAATCGTTTATCTCAATGACAAAAATTAACAAAAAATGTGCTCAATTTATATGGCGCAAATGGAGGTTAGATTATCTTAATAATTTACAGGCTAGACATAAATGGCAATTTGAGAAAGAAAATGTAATTCCCAATTCAATGGTTATTTTAAAAGATGAAAATCTTCCACCATGTAAATGGACTGTGGGAAGAATTTTAGAGATAGTTAAAGGTTCAGATGTGGAAAGGTTAGAGTTTTTAAAGTTAAGACACCTCAAGGTATTTTTAAAAGGTGAATTTCAAAAATCTGTTTATTACCAAATGTTTAAATGTCTATTATTCATTCAAAATGTATTCATTAACATTTTTATTCATATATGTATTTTTTGTTTGTTTTCATGTGCAATTTTTTCATATATTGATCATATTTTTTAATTTTTCATTATTTGTATTTTTATGTATGATTTATGAAACATTATTTGTTTCTTGAAATGTTATTTCAACGTGGCCCGGGAGGTTGGCGCAGCGATCGTCAGCCCCACCTCGCTCACCCACACTTGTACACTCTCTTGCAAGGAAGACACAGCACAAAGCAGTCGCAATAAATGTTTATGCCTTAAAACTCGCATCTTTAATTCAATACAGTACCATTCGCATTCATAAATATAATAAATATAATGTACGTATTTTTGTTGTATCATGAATTTAATTATTTTATAATTATATAAAATATTTAATAAGACATTTTTAAATAAATTTATTTAATTTTTTTTAAAAAATTAAATGAATTGAAAAAAAAGAGGATCACTTAATTCGAACCCTATCTAACGGAATAGAAAGCATGCGTTCTACCAACTATGCTACTGAGTCGCTGGAGGTAAGCAAAACTTAATTGTATAAAAGCTAAGCATGAATTGCGAAGGCTTATTTCTGCGAATTGACAGGGCATTCGGCGGAATTAGTTTGAGTGTTGAACACTGTAAAGGAGAACTACTATTACACCAAGACTTGTCCCAACTTGAATTTCCTTAGTCGTCCCCCTCTTTGTTAGTGGTCTACTGGTCGATCGCTATATCGATTTATGCATGCACGTGTGGTAAATGTTATAATATTTTCGAACAACACAAACTTTTTGTAGTCTGGGTTTCAAATTGGTTACATACCTAAAGACTACGGAGAGGATGTGAAATGCCAAAAATGTTTGAAATTAAGCGTATCTCTTTTCATTATTTCTTTAGCGGGCATTGGCTAATACGTCCAGCCACATATTAAAAAATTCCAAGCGGGTGTTGGATATTTAGTGTAGCCATATGCGTTAATTGAAGCTAAAACGATTAAAAGTCAGTACAGATGCCAACACGATACCCTTTTTTGTATTTCATGTCCTCTGTTGGGTAGTTAAAATCAATTTTTCTCGGGGTAAATCTACAAATTGTATTTTTGATTAATATAAATAAAATTTCTGAAATTTGAAAAAAAAAATTTCGACATATCTTACTTGTAAGTATACATTTCTTTCATCTGAATGAATTAAGAAAATCTTCAATTAAAAGAAAAGGGTTTTATTTATGTTTTTGAAAAGATTTTATATGTGGATAGAGGCTCTATCTACTGCCTGCATAGAACAGAAAAATGACCTTGAAATTTTTGCTCTTTCTTTTCGAGAAAGAAAAAGAGCACTTAGAATCACGTAAGGTGGTTGGGGGATCGGAAATATAATAAAACTTTGTTTATAATATGTGGTACGAGATTCTTGGGTTCGAAAATCTTTCATTGTAGCTTTTCTGTGCGTACCACTGTGCCGTCAAGCAATTTATTGCTTTGAAAAAGTTCCATAGTGAATAGCTTATTAAAAATTTATGAAATAAAAAATTTTAATCCTCAAAAATATTACATTATTTCTAACTTTTGTACTAAAATTAAATAATGTATAAAGCGTGGATATATACCAATATCAATGTACATTCTAAGTAAGTATATATTCTATGTTGTACAATCTTTCTATTATTATTTAATTGCTCTTATGCTTTGTATTTAAATGTTAGTGAAATAATTATTACATAAATGTTAGTTTTTCATAAAAAAGTTTATTGAGATATGATTCATTATTTCTGTCCTGAAAAGAAAGTTAAATGTGTTAAGTGCGCAGGGGCTATAACATTTAGCCACCACCCAGAAAATAACCCTTGATTAGATATTTTTGGTAACTAAAAATGTTTATAGAGGGTGAGAACATTACATTTATCAAGCCCTTTTTCACAGAAAATTAAATCTTAGCCGTTTGCCTATCAAAGTGTTCTGCACGTATAAAATTATGAGCTCTAAAATGCATACAAAAGAAAGAAACAAAAGATATATTTTGAAATGCTAAGAAAATATTTTGCTATAACGAATACAAATAAATTGAAAAGATTCCGGGGTTTGTAACCCGGTTCTTGCCTAAAAAATTTTTGTCTGTTTCGAGAAATAGATTTAATATGCCATACCAGACTTAAGACAACTGAGCATTAGGTTCCTTCTAAAATGGTTTTTTTTAAAGTTTTAGTTTTAAACATCATACTAGAACAATATATGATGGAATATAAGTTCTACTCAATCTATTCAGCTATAGTCTTTTAGCACAATCAGCACCTGAGATAACATCTAGCTATTTTGTTTCACATTCTACCACCTCGTAATTTGAACATGTTGTAGATGCTTATTTGTAACACTTTTAACTTCTGCGATACATTAGTGTTAGCTTTTTTATCACTACACGCCGGTCTATGGAATTAAAAGGATCGTATATGTATAATGATTTTTATACATGTTATTGAATTATTAATCTTAATGTTTAATGAAACTTAAAATTATATATACTGTTCTGCTCAATGCTCAATTAAATCATTTCTGATTGTGTTACATTATTAAAGAATCTGCATTTCAGTTCCTAAGACTGCAGCTATGGGTATCTTCGTTTATAAAAAAAGATTATTTTATTATTTTAAGCACTTTTTTAAGAAACATAACGATATTTTATCAAATTAGATTAAATAAAATTATTCATAGTCATAAAATTTCGCCAAATTTTTTAAATTTATATTTGACTCCGTAGTTTGCTAGGATTGTAATCTAATAAGATTTAAAACTCTAATTAAATTCAAGTAGCTTATTTGTTGAATGTTATTGATTATGTAACTCTATTTGTTTCTAACACCTTAAAGCATTGTTTCTCAAACTGTGGGGCGCCCCCTGGGGGGGCGCTAGCATATCGAAAATAAAAGATTAAAAATATTTACTGGAATGAAGTAAAGCAAAATACTTTCTGACATAATTAAAAATACACATTTACGCTGAGCTGCGATATTACGTCATCCAAAATAAAAGCTTCTACTTCAAAACCTCATTTTAGCTAGCTTTGATACTATAATCAAGTAAAAACATTTTATTTTTATTTGCTGCAATCCCCTCATGAGAGTTTTTTTTTTTATTACGTTTTATGTTCAAACCGAAAATGCTACTCTTACAGAGAAAAAAAAAAAACCCAGACCCGTAATCAAAAAAAAAAAAAAAAAAAAAATAGGAAGATAAAATATTCATCACTGTTATATTATTGCCATCAGCAGTAGGCAGCAGAATGTATTTGCTGCGGTTTGACCTTCGAACTAATTTGTACGGTTAGTTACGTCCCTGCTCTTATGTATTTGTTTTTTCACTTAGGGAAGTTGTAAATAAACTATTTCTGCTGCGCCTTTTTCTTTGTAAAATATTTATATGATTTTTGGAAAAGCACAGAGAGCATTTTGAAGGATTAGAAGGCCAAGAATAATTTTTATAAGTATTTTTAAACATATAAAGCATAATAAAAGTTTTACATTATTTTTAGAACATCCATACTGTAATAAATACACTTTTAATCCGGGAGCCGTCACGCCGAGCACTGTGTACACGAAATCGTTAATTCTGGCAAAATTATTTCATTGTTACCAATAGCCCTGGCACTAACCTCCTGTTTGACAGTCTGAACGTGAACTAAAATATATTTGTCACTCATCTCCCTCTTTTTGGCAGTGACAAACGTTTTTTACAATCTTAAGGTACTTGTTTTGACTGAGTTCCTGGTGTGATAACTTTGTTTCGAAATATTTTATGTGTCTTTGAAAGTAGTTGAGTATATTTTCTCTTAATTAAATTATTTACTGGTATTACGATTTTTATAGTGTACTATAAAAATAATTATGAAAAGAATTGGGGTGACTCAATAACCCCGCTCGACCATTAGTATGGAGTGTGCGCCTGCTCCAGGTTTAAAACATGTTGAAGTCTTTTCGCTTTAAATATTAAAAATAATACAATTATACTTCATCAGAATTCCTTATTATTGTTCATTGTTCAACATCAACTCTAAATGCTAAATCGTGAGGCTTAAAATTACAGTTTGCTTAAAACTAATTCTAATTTGAGCAATAATTTTAAAAAAAAAATCATTTTACCTTTTTGTAAACATTGTCGCTTACATTTCAGCGATTATATCAGTGTTTTATTTTCTTATAAATGAACTCCTGCAAAGAGCAGGTACTTCAGCCGGTTAACTTTTAATGTATCAGTGCTGCACAGAGTATTTAATAACTAATTAATTAATACTAAATTAAGAACAAGTTTAATAAGTATTAGCGACTTTAACGGGCTTGTCTTACAGAGCAAAGTTTTTCAAAGGAATGCTTATGATTTGAAATTGACCCTATGAGTTCTTCTATATTTAGCTGATATCTATATTTTGTTTTCTAAGCAACCACCGCCTTTTGCAATATGTTCCAAGTTAAAAAATTAGAGAAAAGAAAAATAGCATAATAGTTATCCTATTACTTAATTTTTTTTTCTTAAAAGTAACATATACAAAATTTAATACTTATGTCATGAATTTATACGATTTATAATAAAGATTGTTGCTTTACTGTTAAAGTGCATTATTATTGCATTCAGTACATTATTAATGTATAAGGAGTCGGTAAAAATTGTGATTGAAAAGGGGGCGCCAGTATTGAAAGTTTGAGAAGCACTGCCGTATAGTGTGATAAATATTCCCAAAACACGATTTATTTGTTTTTTAAAAAAATGGGGAGCAATAGCAGTATTTTGATTTCTAGGACATATAGCCAGGATAGGATTTTTCTTTCGAAAATATATCACACTTTAATGTATTACAAAAACATAATTTCTTTTCAAAGTCTTCAAATTAGTTTTCTATTCCTATATTTTATAGTTTTCACACAGTCTTTTTTTTTTTTACCTGCCATTATAATTAACCGTATGAAAAAAGTTTAAGTTGCTTTAAAAACAAACTTAAAATTATGCACGAAATGCAGTTTTAGCAAAAGACATTTCTCGCGAGAATTTTTTAACTTTATAGAGGCAATAAATATCGCCATTTAGAATAGGTTTTATGTTATCGAGTAAATAAGTGGAGCAAAAATATTCGTTTATGTAATATATTTCGTTTTATGTAAAGAATTTAGTTTTATTATCACCATTTCTAAAAACAGAAACACGGAGATATTCAGAATTATGTCGGAACCTAAAGTGTATAAATCATTTTCTATACATCATCTGAGCCCCGTTGACGTAGAAACAGTCAAAAAAATCCATGCAACATTAAACAATCACAATTGAATACAACACAACTTGGAAATTCTTTAAAAAAGTTTTTTTTATATATATATATTTTAATTACTATTCATAATGTTTTAATGAAACTTAAACTTATTTTAGTGCTTCTTTCCACAGCTAAATTAAATCATTTCCGATTGTGGTGCTTTTATTACATAATATGAATTTCAGTACTTAAGACTACAACCATATGAATCCTGATTTAAAAAAGAAAAGAAAAAGACAAATCAATTCTTTAAAATCTATTATCCATTTTAAAACAATTACAAGTTTTTAATAAAATTAGATTAAACATTTTTATTCAAACAGTCTTAAACTTTCGTAAAATGTTTCTAAAACATTTTAATTCGTAATTAACAAAGCTGTTAATTGAATAAAATTAAAACCTTAAAAAGTCAATCTTTCTAATCTGTTATTCATTGAAAGTTAATGGTGATGTAACTCATTTATATCCTATCACCACATTCTAAAGCTAAAAATATTCCCAAAATACTATTTGTTTTTCTGAAAAAAAGTGGGCTGTAGATATCTTTTGACAGCTAAAACAATTGGCCGGAATCGGTTTTTTTCTTCGAAATTATTATTCGCATAGTTTTTTTAAAGAACCTTAATTTATTTTAAAAAATTTACATTTACTTAAGTTTTAGTTTTTTATCAATTTTGTTTTATATTTTTAACACAGTCACTTCAGGTGTCCGTATTTCTTTTTAAACAGTGTAAAAATCTTTAGTTGCTTTAAAAACAAACATGAAAATGTGCACGAAATACTGTTTAAGAAAAATTATATTTCTCATAGGTATATTTTTAATATTTAAATAAGCAGCAAATAACGCAATTTATAAAGAGTTTTAAGTTATCGTGTAGATAAGTGGAGAAAACAACATCGATTTCAGATTACAAAAAGAGTTTAGTTTTAGTATTACAATTTTAAAAAACATAGACGTAGAAGTATTCAGGATTAAGTCGGAACATAATGTGTACGGGTCATTTTCTACATATCATCTGAACCCCGTTAGGCAGAAAAAGAAAACATAATTCAAACTACGTTAAAAACAATCACAGCTGAATATAACGCAACATGAAAATTCCTTATTTTCCCAATAAGCTGAATGTGGCTGCAGTCCAAATTAAGAATTTATTTAACATAGAATACGGCAAAAACAAAATAGTTCTCAGTGGAATAGACGGGAAACTACTGGACTGTCTGGCTAAAAATTAAATTTCGAATTCGAAATTCTTTCTACCCACACTGGAGGGTCCCATCACAGCAATGGAACGTGGGATGGTGCTATTGGATTGGTCCAAAACGGCAAAGCTGATATAGGATTAGGAACTTTAGTTTTTTTCTCAAGAAAGGTTCGAAGCCGTTGATTTCAGTAATTCATATGGCGCTCTCGAGAAGATTTTTGCAGCAAAAAAGTCTGGACAAGTGCCAAAAATAACGGCTTTCACCTACCCTTTCAGTCAAAATGTTTGGATTTTTATACATTGATGATACTTGTCGCGACTGTTGTATTTCAAAAATAATGTTCAGAAATGCCACTTTGTTGTGGAGCTTCCTTTCGGTGTTGGGTAGCATCGCAACTAAAGGTATAGAAAATGTCAAAGACACGCCCTGAGAAGAGTGTTGTTTGGTTTGTGGTTGACCATCGCTACCGTCATGCCTTTCTTGTATAATACCTGTTTTCTGTCTTTTTGACCATGCCGGAAAAAATGCCCATTCCGAAGACTTTCAAAGAATTATCGGAAAGGGTTTTAGATGGAACATACAAATGTTTAGTACCCAAAGGAACCATAGATTTAGATTTATTACTTGGAAGTGGGATTGATCATTTGGTAAAGTTGGGAGAGATCATCCAGATGAATCATTGGAAATACTCCTATGAGGAAAGATTTGAACACCTATTGGATGATACAACAACAGTAATAATACCAAAATTTGCACTTGAATTGCTTCTTGGCTCTCCCCGTATATCAAAGTGAAAAATCCGATGATTATTCAGGAATTTGGCATTCCGGAATTGCTCTGAAAAAAAGGATTTTGTTGTCGTAAACGACTAAATGATGTGCTCAACGGTATAATGAATGGCGGTTTGTATGAAAAATGGATCAACGACGTGTCCTTTGCAGAAACTATACGTAAGAGGTTGGAATTGAAACATGAAGAACCCCAGTTACAACTTACCTTAGAAGATCTGAAGTTAGCATTTTCTGTTTTGTGCTTTGGATATGCTTTCGCATTTTTGGCTTTTTTGGGAGAAGTATTGTGTCCAAAATCTGTCGACATTTTTTACTCTTAAAGATTATTCATGAGCAAAATTTAGTTTTTCAACAAGTTAATATCTTTTCTTTAGTCGTATGAGACAACTAAGTTTGATATTATTTAGTGCAAAAGAGCGGTGACACAGTATATGTTCTCTTATTCTGTTATGAATGAAAGTTTGTTATGTTTTAAATGCTACTTAAGGAGTGTTGGAAAGCTAATTTTTTTTGACAATTTGAGATTTTTATATTTTTAAATTTTTAACCTTTCTAAAAATACCTTATTTAAACCTCTAGGGTAATTAGAAGCCCAGAAAAACAATTTTTAAATAATCGTTGAAACTGTGCCATGCCCATATGAATGGCAAAAAATATAAACAAAGTACTATTTTTTTGCTTAAAAGTTGAATGTCAGATATAAACTAAAACATGTATCTTTTATTGTAAACTGAACCTTTTATATTTTTTCCCAGCTGATTAGAAGTCTTAGTGTATACATTAAAATCATTTTTTCTCAAATTACAAATTTTGATGTTCGATGTACCTTTACTACTGTTCACAGGTATGTAAAATGTTTATAATATATTTATTTTGATGGCCAATTATACTAAAATGAGTTTTTTGTAAAAAACTCAAATTTATTTTTTACAAATTTTTTTATGTAAAACAATGGGTGAAATTTCACTATGTTTGATAAAATCTTTTATAAATTATAAAAATTCAAAATTAGGTAAAAGTTTATTTCAGTATAATAAAAAAGGTGTACTTTAATTGTATGAAAAATTTCAAACATGTGCATATAACAGATTTTGAGAAAAGGTACATCGAAAACAGCCAGTTTAACTTTGTCGGTGTAGATTTTTCCTGTTGACCTTAATAGCATGGTAGAAGAATTTAACGAAATAAGCTTCATATCTAAGTTAAGATTTTTTTTCGCCAAATGAATGGATTTAAGACCTTTAAAATATGCTTCTTAAATTGGAGCACCTTTTTAAGATGCAATCGTCCCCCCTTCTTCAGTAATCTAAAATTGGACATCTATACTGTTTAATTTAATGAACTGTGGTATAAATTTTCTAATATTAAGAATGGAGTAGTAGATTAATTTTTGTACCTCATTTACGGTTGTCTCAATTTAGGAAACTTTTATTTGTTTCAAGAAGAGAGTGAAAACCTTTAGGAGTTGGATACAATATCTTACTTTGGAAGCAATGATGTTAAAAAACCGTTTTTTGTTTGCCTTTGATTTTGTTCAGCAGGGCATTCATTTTTACTTTCCATTACACTTTGTTTTAAACAATAAAGCTTCCATAATTCTATAAAAATGAATAATTCATAAAAATAATGAAATAATTCTTATATATTAACGACATGGAACATTTGTTTTTAAGATTAAAGAGAAATTAAGGTTCGTATATCGCTAATCTTGATAGGTTCTCCTTCTCATCCTTAATTTTTTTTTTTTACATACAAATGAATGCTTAAATTGTTAGTTTGTTTGTTTGTTTCTTACAACTTTTGATATATCTCCTTACTAATTCTGTCATGCGTAAATATTAAGGAAAAAATACTGCATTAAATATATTTTATTAATCAAACAACTTAAAAGCATTAATATAATAAATGATATTTAAAGTTTTGTTGAAGAAATTTTTGAAGGAGTATAAAATATGTAAAAAAGTTTTGATAAGACAAAAACTTAAACTTAAAAGGGACTTTTTAATTCGCTAAAGCTTGAATTTATTAGTAAATACGGCTAATGTCATAATAAACTAGTTGAAGTGTATTTTGATAAATTGTTTTAAAGAATCAGTTAATAAGATTCAATGTAGTTTTATGGCTGGTAAAATTAGAGTCCTGGTATTATTAAAAGCCTATAATGAGCAATTAGGACTGAGTACTCAAAATCTAGGAGATTGTGAAGTTCGCTCAAGTGACGTCTTCGCACAGCATTGAAATCCATTTTTTTTCGGAGGTTTGGTGGCAGCATTCTTAAATAGAAAATGATTAAAAGCGATAAGAGGCAATTCAGGATGGGAATAATTTTTTTTTTTTTTTTTTTATCAATGGCAATATACTTTAAATAAAATTTGCTAGTTTCTTCTTCAAATGTCGAAATCTGAATCGAATGCATCGTTGATTCCAGTGCTTTTAATTCATATTCTGACTATACTGATATAAAGTACAGATTTCTTTTTAGATATTTCATTTTTTTGTTTAATTTTTATTAATTCCGCCAATTAAAAAGCAGAAATAGTATTGTTATAACGTAATTTTTGAATTTAATAATGTTTGTTGTTTTGTTTATATTTTAGATTTGAAATGTTTACAATTTTTCTTACAGAAACTTTTGAGCATTTTGAACTGCTATTCATTTTCAATCATTAAAAATTTTTAAAAATTTTAGCATCAATTTCAGTCAAAGTATGAATTAAACTATTAGCTTGAAATCTACCAGTGATTGACTGAATGAATAGTAACGCCGCATTATTTATCTACTATAATGCTTTGGGCAACGGACCTCGCAATTTTGAAATAATATCAAGTAACGAGGACGACACCTGAACTGGCACCCTCCTCTCCTATCTTCCACACCCCACCAATGGGAGTATGTTTGAGCCTCGACATATTTAACGTAAATCAGCCCTCTGCAAGGTGGATCTTCAGTGGTACCGGGCTAGAACTCATCAGACTCCAGCCACGAGACTGTTACCTTGACCACAAAACTACCATGACCACTTGAAATCCACTAGAATGTAAGAGTATAAAATAAATTATTATCAACCATGTGGCTATATTTAGTTTTTGTAAAATCCTTTTCTCCAATTTTATTTTTGAATTTTCATTTATTTATACGGTATAATTTGAATATATTTTGAATTATAATTATTTTCCTCAAATTATTATTTAATATTATAGATTTATAAATTTTTCACTTAAATTCTTGTAATAAATATTCTTAGAAAAATAGTTAAAATATATTTTAAAATATAAAGCATCGGGTATATAAGAATACTTCTAATCGAGTATGTCATGAAGAGTTATTTTTCTTGGCACAAAACCTGGGAATCGTTTGGCAATGACATGGCGATTTTTAATTTTACAAGGAACCAGTGATAATCCTTACGTTTTAATAAGATTCGCAACTATTTTAATTTCTTTTAAAAATGCAATGACACATTTCTGAAACTTTCTGGTAATTTTACATTCGGTGACATATGAATTAATAAGGAAAGCTTTAAAGTGTGTGTCTAAGCTGACTATTCAGCATTCCAACTGCGAATATAATTGTATACATGACTTGCTTTGTAAGAAGAGTTTTTGATGCTAGAAACTCTTGTTGCCTTAAGAGATCTCAAGGGTGTTAATCTCGAATTTTTCGAATTTTCGAAAAAATATATGTTGTTCCTCATTTTCTTTTGAACATTTTGATATCAACCACGTGATAGTACTACAAAAAAAACTTCGAAAGTTATTCAAAAATTCCAAACGGCAATTTAGTAATAACAGTGTTTAAATGGACACATGCCACACCCACTTATTCTTGATTTCCGCATACGTTTCATTTTTCTGTTTTTAAAAATCCTCATGAAATATTTTAAGCATTTGGGTGAATGAGAAGGAAGCTTGCAACTTAATGCACACTTTTTAATGTGTTTCCATTCCGTTTTGGTAATGCTAGCACGTTGTTTGAAATAACTTATCGAAATTCAAAACAGCGTTGTTTAAAATCGTTTATCTAAATTCAAAACAAGATTTTTCTCTTGATTTGAAATGGAAAATACACATCGTAGACCTTCAGGTAAACGTCCTAAGAAAAGAAGAGAGATTTAGAGGGAACCAATTCATGAAGGTATGTCCTCATACAACTGTTGCAGAAAGGAGAGATACAGGTAAGTGTGCTTCCAGTAATAAAATCTCAGGAATTCAGACTTCATTAAAGTCAAATATTGTTAAGGTAAGTGAAAACTTCAAAGGATATTGTATTTTTGATTTTATTTCAACCTTTTGCTCTGTTTTGTCAGTACCATGCTGTTTAAAATGTCATAAATCATTAACAATTAATAAAAAGTCCACTCGGGGTTTATGTTCGAATTTTAAAATACATTTTTTTCAAGCTGTGAGAACACTGGGAATAAAAATAATGCTCCAGAAATTAACAGAAGATCTATTTTAGCAATGAGATGCATAGGTCAAGGTTTAGAGTCATTAAAAACCTTTTGTGCTGTAACGAGTCTTCCTAATCCTGTTGAACAAAAATCACATGATGTTATTAATAATAAACTTTCACTTGTTATGAAGGAAGTCGCTGAAGAAAGCATGAAAAGGGCAGCTATCGAAGAAAATTCTTCGTCACCTGATAACCTTTTAATGGTAAGTGGTGATGTTACCTGGAAAACGAGAGGACATTCATCGTTGATTGGAGTATGCCGAAACAGGTAAGGTTTTGGATAGGGAAGTGTTGTCCTCATTTTGCAAAGGATGTGTTAGAGCATGCGCAGTGGGCGCCGCGCGGCAGTGATTAAGTGTATTAAGCGAAACGAGAATTCAGAGTTTTCAGAGTGTGTGGGGGAGATCAGACGAGCGAGAGCGTGAAATTACGGTGCCCATCGCTATTGTTCCGACATACGCCCCGAGCAACCGAGTGTAAAAATAAAGGTGTTTTGTAACGTCCTCGCCTGGTTTCCTGAGAGGAAACACTTAGAGACCACTCCCCAACATGGTCCGTTCAGCCGAGCCGGAGAAGTGAGCTATTCAAGGTGACGTTAATAGTGGTCTCTTTTATGTGTTTTATTGTGATAAATTGAGAACTAAATTAATTTTAGTAAAATGTTTAAGAACTGCCGTAAGGAAGAACTTCGGATCGTAGCTCTTGAACTTGGTGATACTGTTGCTGAAAAAGTAACTATCGTTGAGTTAAATAAAATTATTAAAGAAAATAAATATTTTAAAGAGGATGTTGAATTTGCTAAAGAATTAATTCAATATACGAACGAGGACCGTAAGAGAGCAGAGGAAGACCGTAAAAAAGAAGCCGAAAATAGGTTACGAGAAAAGGAGCTTGAGCTTGAACTTGCACGTTTAAATGCTAGAGTTAATTCAGATAACGAGAGAACAGGTGAGGGTTGTAACTCGCTGGATGCGTTGGTGAAAAGTGTACGAATCCTAACGGTGAAGGTGCCTAATAGATCTAAAGGTTGGGCATTCTTTTTCGCTTCGTTAAAAAGAACCTTTGTATCAAAAAATGTGCCCGAGAAATTCCAGTCGGAGATTTTATTAAATTTGTTGGGAGAAAAAGCTTCAAATGTGCTAACATATGTTAAATATGACGAGCTTAACAATTATGAATAACTAAAATCAATAATACTAAGAGAATACGAGCCAAGTGCAAATCAATTCCTTGAACAATTTAAAAAAGCTACTCGTCATCCAAATGAAACATATATTCAATATACTTCTCGCTTAGTTAGAAATTGGCAGTATTACTTAAAATTAAGGAAGGTCTCTGATTTTAACAACTTAAACGATCTTATTGTGTCCGACAAAATTTTCAGTTCGCATGAAAAACAGGTAGCGTCACACATTTCCGCTCGAGCAGGAAATGATTGGTTTCGCCCACTAGAGTTTGCCAAAGAGATAGACTTGTATAACACTTCTCGGGGAAAGAGCTTAAAACCTTTGCCGAATGTCCTTACTAGAAATAATCCAGTGAAAAACTCGTCAAGGGTATTTTTAAGTGAGGTTGAAGATTCTAAATGTGTTTGTTGCGCTGAATCGCATCCATTATATAAGTGTGCAGTGTATTTAAAACTTCCCATAAATAAGAGAATTGATCTGATTAAAACTAATAACCTTTGCTTTAATTGCCTTTCAACATCTCATAGAGCGAAAGACTGAAATCAAGATTTGTTTGCTCTGAGTGTCAAAAGAAACATCATAAAACGATACATTATACAGAGCGCGCGCAAAACCAGGAAGTACGGAATTTCACCTTTGAACATCTAAACACATCAGTGCCAGTCTTCAAGCCGCGAGTAGAAAATCAAAACAACTTAATAACCGCAACGAGTATAAACAGAAAAAAAATGTGTTTTGCTAAGCTCATCAATTGGTTATATAAAGTGTGAAAATGGTTTATTCCTAGTCAAAGCAATTTTAGACACAGTGGATCTACATCTAACATTGTAACTAGAAGCTTATGCAATTTAATTGGATTGTAAAAATACAAAACTAATGTTTCGGTTTCGGGACTAAGCAAAACACTAATTCCGATAGACTCGCGAGTTTAAGTATCTATTAGAAATAAAGAAGGGAGTTATATTAAAAAAAAATTGGACTTTTTTGGTACCAACAATAACGGAAGATCTTGTTCCAACAACGAAAATCGATTTTAATCTGAATAATATTCCGAATCTTAAATTAGGCTGACAAGAATTTGAATATTCAGAGCACATGCAAAATGCTATTAGGTGCAGAAGCATTTTATGAATTAATGTTACCCGAATAGTTCAAGATGGAGGGTTCAAATGTTATTTTTCAAAACACTATTTTCGGATTTGTCGTTTCCGGGTCTACTTCTTCAGACGCGAAGGGAAAAGAACATTGTGGGTTTATTCAGGCTGCGGATAATCTAGAGCATTTAATTAAGAAGTTTTGGGAAATCGAAAATGTAGAAATCGATTCTGTTAAAACCAGTGAATTAGATATTGGCGAAGACCATTTTAAAAACACTCATTCGAGAGATGACCAGGGAAGATATACGGTGGTGATGCCATTAAAAGAAGATCCTTCATGTCTTGGTGAATCCAGACAAACCGAAATTCAGAGATTAAATTCTTTGTGGAAACGACTAAGTAGAGATAAAGAATATTTGTCCCTGTATGAGAAATTTTTACAGGAATATGAGGATTTGGGCCACATGAGGGAAATCAAGGCGGATGGATCTGGAGTTTCATTTTACATGCCACACGATGGTGTTTATCGCCCCGAAAAGTCTACAACTAAACTGAGAACTGTTTTTAATGCATCAAGTCAATTCAATTTAATGCATCAAGATCCTTCAACGAGTGGGAAATCTCTAAATTCAATTCAATTTAATGGTGGACTGGTCCAAGAAGACCTCTTTTCCATTATGGTTCACTTCGAAAACACAAGTATGCCTTTACTACAGTTATAGAAAATGTTTCGCATTATAAACATACACCCGGAGCAAACATGTTTGCAAAGAATTCTGTGGAAGAAAGGCATAGGAGAACCAATAAAAACGTACGAGTTAACCACAGTCACCTGCGGCACAGTTAGCGCACCTTATCTAGCCACGAGAACTTTGAAGCAGTTAGCGATGGATGAAGCTAATAATTTTCCTTTATCAGCTCAAGTGGTGATGAGTGACTGCTATATGGATGATATACTTTCGGGATCCGAGAGTATAGAAGAGGTAATCGAATTGCAGCATCTATTAATGGAAATGTTCACGACCGCAGGAATGCATCTTCATAAGTGATGTGGAAATTTACCCGAGATAACTTCCAATCTACAGGAGTATGCTTTCTTGGAGTCTGATGAGACTAAAGCGCTAGGAATAATTTGGAATCCTAAGTTAGACTGTTTTCTTTTCAGAATAGAGCAACAAAGACGAACTTCATTCACCAAAAGAATGGTTTTGTCTACTATTGCAAGAATCTTTGACCCTTTGGGTCTCCTCGCACCGATCATAACTTGGGCAAAGATATTTATGCAAAGATTGTGGTTGCTGGAATTGGGATGGAGTGATGAACTTCCTTTTAAAGAAGAAAAGGAGTGGCGTCAATTTATCGACTCTTTGGAAGCCGTCAATAACATCTCTATTGACAGATGTATTGTGATTCATAGAGCATTGAGTTACATGCATTTACCGACGCATCGGAAAAGGCGTATGGTTCATCCATTTATCTCAAGTCTATATCTGCCCTTGGAGAAGTCAAAGTGTGTCTCGTAACGAGTAAAAGCCGAGTGTCACCTCTGAAGCAGATTTCCATTCCAAGAATTGAACTGTGTGGAGCAGTTCTTGCCGCTAAATTGATGAAGGAGGCATTGAATCTTCAGATTACAGCTGTGCGTTTTTGGTCGGATTCGACTATTGTGATTTCATGGATACATCGAAAATCAAGAGAATTGAAGATGTTCGTGACTAATCGAAAGTGTCTAAGATTCATCACACACACACAACTAAGTTTCCCGTGAACAGTGGCATCACATTGCATCAGAACAGAATCCAGCAGATGTGTTATCTAGAGGACTATTTCCTGAGGGAGCTTCATGACGACTCTCTATGGTGGCATGGTCCTGAGCCACTTCTACATGAGTGCTTATTCAACCACTGTCATTTCAGAACCAACCCAGAGAGATGACTTTGACTGCGAACTAAGGGTGTCTGGGGAGAGAACTCTGGAGACTTCATTGCTGAATTCCAAGAATCTTTGACTTTTTCAACCATCTTATGGACCCCTTTCTAATAATTATTTTAAAATAATACATATTGTTTCTTATATTTATTGACAATTGCAGATCCAAGGTGAAAAAGAGGGGACCTTTAACTACGAGTGAGGTAAATGATGCAGAAACCTCGCTTATTAAACAGGACCAGAGAGGCATTAACTTAAGTGTCCCGTCAGGTAATCCTAAATCTTTGAACATATTTCAGGATGATAAAGGAGTCCTGAGAGTTGGTGGAAGGCTGGAAAGCTTCCATACCCTACAGCCAATAGCATCCAGCTATACTGGCTAAATATTCAAAATTGAGTAAAAATATATTTCATAACTTTGCATAAGAAATTATTTCACGTTGGTCCAAAGGACTACTGAATGCAGTAAGATTGAGATTTTGGGCTGTAGGAGGTAGAAACCTAGCTAGGAAAACGGTTCATACTTGTGTGGTGTGTTTCAAGTGTAAACCAATTCCCCTCTTCTCAAATAATGGGCAATCTTCCATATGAAAGAGTAAATATGGCCCCTCCATTCAGTATAACTGGACTAGATTTGGGAGGTCTACTAGTTGTCTCAGTAGAATCCGAAATGTCTGTCATATGATCTATTTTTAAATTTTTACACGTGTTAGTCCTGCACAAGCATCATCTATGCAAATTTTATCATCATAGCTGACCCATACAAGCAAGATTTTCAAAATATTCTAATATTTTGAATAACAATAGTTTAGTTTGAAGAAATTTAGTTTTTCCGTGATTTCCTCAGTAATAAACATCTATTAGTTTTTTTAAATAAGTTTGATGACAATATATATCACACCTATACTGTTTTGTAACTTAAAAAAACCAAAGAAAGGTCGTTCTGAAAAAAAATTATGTTTGTGTTTGCATTTGCTTTGTGACTCGTGACATCCACCTAGAAATTCTTTCCGATTTGACTTCGGATGCAATAATGCGACCCTTAAGAGATTCATGTCATGCGAGGGAAATGTTCCAAAATTTTTACAGATAATGCAACAAAATTTGTTGGTGCGAATTCTCAACTAAAGGAATTTTATAAGACCCTTAACTTTCCAGATCAAACTCTGGCGGCATATTTCACTGAGGAAGGTATTGAATGGAATTTTATTCCCCTAAGGCAGTGCTTCTCAAACTTTCAATACTGGCCCTTTTCGATCACAATTTTTTCGCGCCCCCTATACATTAATAATGTACTGAATGCAATAATGCACTTTGACGCTAAAGCTACAATAGGCGATTTTAATTATAAACCATACAAATTAGTAACATAAGTATTAAATTTTGTATACTACTTTTAAGCAAAATAAATAAATAAAAATAATAGGATAATTATTGTTATTTTTTTCCTTTCTCTAATTTTTAAATTGAACATATTGCAAAATATGGTAGCTGCTTAGAAGACAAAAATATAGATATCTGCGCTATATATAGAAAAGAACTCAGAGGGTCAATTTCTAATAATAAGCATTCCTTTTAAAACTTTGCTTTCAAGACAAGCTCATGGACGCCATTAATACTTATTAAACTTGTTCTTAATTTAGTATTAATTAATTAGTTATAAAATATTCTGTGCAGCACTGATACATTAAAAGTATACCGGCTGATGTGCCCGCTCTTCGCTCGAGTTCATTTATAAGAAAATAAAACATTATTGATATAATAGCTGAATTGTAAGGGAAGCAAAGCCAAGAGTGTTCGACAATGTTTACAAAAACGTAAAATGATTTTTTTTAAATCGTTGCTCAAATTATAATTAGATTTAAGCGAATTGTAATTTTAAGCCTCACAGAATTAGCATTTATAATTGATGTTAAACAGTAGCGCACACAGGAATTTTTCAAGGGGTCCGGGGTCGAAAGTTCTCCCATCTTGTATCAGGTTCCTTTTGATTTTGTCGATTTTCGGGAACTAAACACAGTAAAAAACTAATTCTTGAATAAATAATTAGCATTAACTAATAAAATTAATCATTAATAACAAATACTTAACTAAATTTTGCGTACTTTAAACTTAGAATTATAATCAATCGGAAAAAATCAAGGGCTTTGGGGTCCGACCCCCCTTTGTGCGCCATTGATGTTAAATAATGATCAATAATATAAAATATCGATGAAGAATAATTGTATTGTTTTTAATATTTAAAGTGAAAAGACCAACATGTTTTAACCCGGGAGCAGGCGCGCACTCGGTACGGTCGGGGTTATTGAGTCACCCCCAATCTTTTTTTTTTTTATATTTATTTTATTGTACACGATACAAATCATGATTCCAGTGAATAATTTAGCTAAGAGAAAGTTTACTTACCTACTTTCAAGGACTTTTCAATTTTCTTTGGTAATAAATAAACAGTTTTGCCAGAATTAACAATTTCGTAATCTGTGTGTCCCGCGCGACCACTTCCGGGTAAAAAGTATATTCATTATGATAATAATGTATTTACTGCTAAAAAATTGTGTGAAGCGTTTTTCGTTATGCTTTATACATTGAGAATATTTATAAAAATATGTCTTGGCCAAGTAATCCTTCATGAGATAGTGTGTGTGTGTGTGCTCTCCGTGGTTTTCCAAATATCATAAAACTCTTTTGCATGAAAAAAAGCACAACAGAGAACACGTAAGAGTGTGGTCATAACTAACTGTACCAATAACTTAGAAGGTCAAACAGATTACAGCTATAATGTGCAGTATTTCAAAAATAATGACAGTGATGAATTTTTTGTTCCTAAAGTTTTTCGATTCTGGGTCCGGGATCTGGTTTTTCTCTGAAAGAGTTGTATGTTAGGTTAAAAAAAGCGTAATAAAAAAATCTCTCATCACGGGATGACATTAAATCAAATAAAAGTTTTTTATTTGGTTATAGGATCAAAGATAGCTAATTAGTTATTGAAGAAGTTTTTATTTTTGATGGCATAATATCGCCTATAAATTATATCAGAGTAAAAGTGCATTTTTTATTATGTCTGAAAGTATTTTGTTTTAATTCATTCCAGTAAACTAATTATTTTTTAAATCTTTTATTTTCGATATGCTCGCGCCCCCCTCGTAAGGTCATCGCGCCCCCCTACGGGGGCGCGCCCCACAGTTTGAGAAGCACTGCCCTAAGGACCCCACATATGGGAGGTCTTTGGGAGGCGGGCATAAAGTCATTGAAATATCACCTCAAGCGAGCACTGGGAAGATCCCAACTCACATACGACGAGTTTGAAACTGTGATTATCCAGGGGTGGAAGGAATTTTAAATTCCAGACCCCTTACACCAATATCCAACGATCTTGATAACTTTGAGGTATTAACGCCTGCATCTTTCTTGATTGGTAGATCAATTAATTCTATTCTTGAGCCCATAGTAATCAATATTAATGACAATATATTAAGCCGTTGGCAGAAAACAACAAAAATAATTCAGGTAGTTTGAAAAAAATGGAGTACCGATTATCTGAATACTCTCCAACAGAGAGGAAAGTGGATGATCGAGAAGGACAATGTAATGTGTGGTATAATGGTAATTGTAAAGGAGGATTTTACACCAGTTTGCAACTAGGTTTTAGGGCGCGTCGTTGAGGTCTATCATGGTTCTGATGGTAAAGTGTGAACAATCAGAATTAAAACAAAGACAGGAGAATTTAAGAGACCCATAACTAAGATATGTATTCTACCTATAGATGTAAATAGTTAAGGTCAATTTCCATTTAAGAAATTATGTGTTTATCTTTAAATTGTGCTATTGTAATTTTAACTTTTTTTTTACTGAAAATTTATAGTACCTTATATATATGTAATAATTTTGAAAACAATTGTGTAATTTTTGTGAAACTTGTTGTGAATTGTGAAACTGTATTGTGCTATTGTTGAATATTAATATTGCAAGGCCAGGGGGTATGTTCGAGAATGCGCAGTGGGCACCACGCGGCGGTGATTAAGTGTATTTAGCGAAACAAGAATTAAGAGTTTTCAGAGTGTGTGTGGGAGATCAGACGAGCGAGAGCGTGGAATTACGGTTCCCATCGCTATTGTTCCGACATCCGCCCCGAGCAACCGAGTGTAAAAATAAAGGTGTTTTGTCGACATCCTCGTCTGGTTTCCTGAGAGAAAACAAATAGGGACCGTTCCCCAACAGGATGCGACAGTTATAAAGGGGTAAAGTTTGGTATCAAGTGCAATAAATGGCAAAGAGTGCATAAGATTTCATGTAGAAAAATTATTCTGGCTCTGCTGGTAAGATGGAGATTGACGGATGTTGAGGATTTTTAATCGAACAGAAAAGTTTCACAACCTGAAATATTCGAGCTACATAGGAGATGGCGACACAAAAACATTCAATGCCTTTCCTGAAAACAAGCCATACGGTGATGATCATCTTATTCAGAAAATAGAATGTGTAGACCATGTGCAAAAGAGAATGGGTACAAGACTTAGGAAGCTTAAATTAGTATATAGCAAAAAGAAATTATCTGATGGTAAAACTATAGGCGGTAAAGGTAGATTAACTGATTGTTTAATTGATAAACTTGCGCATTAGTATGGTAATGCTATTCGATGCATTTCTACTAGTGTGAAGGAAATGCGGAAAGCCATTTGGCCTGTTTGGGGCCATTCTTGCAGCACTGATGATGAACCGATGCACTGGTTTTGTCCTACAAATCCAAATACATGGTGTAAGTATAATGCTGCAATTAATAATAATTTACAAAATTCTAAACACAAACCCTCAGTTGCTAAAGCTGTTCGAGATGTGATTAAGCCTGTATTTGCAGACTTGTCTCATCCGGCACTCCTGAAGAAATGTTTAGGAGATAAGACAAAGAATCCTAATGAAAGTTTAAATTCATTAATTTCGAAGTTTTGTCCTAAGACGATTGGTTCTAGTCTTCAGATTGCAGAGATTGCTGCAAATCTAGCAACCAGCGTTTTTAATGATGGAAATAAAATATTTATTACTATTTTAGAGAAATTTGGCTTAAAAAATTAACATAAATGTTTGTGTGTCCCTGGCTGAACGTGACAATCGTCGAATGTTTACATCAAGACAGAGGCGCAAAGCTCCTGAATCGTTACTGGTGGTAAGGTACGAGCTGCCAAGCGTCTGCCTAAAAAAAAATCCCATACATGCTCGATGGGATTGAGATCCGGAGATCGTGCCAGTCAATACATACGTTCAATATCCTCACTCTCTAAGAGCTGTTCGGCAGCTACTGTGCGATGACATGGTGCATTGTCGTCCATGAAAAGGGAACTGCAGACCCATAGCGCCTCTAAAAAGACGCACATATGGAAGAAGAATCTCGTTACAATAACGGGTCCTGTTGACTGAAACTGCGTCGAAGATGTGAAGGTCTGTACGACTACCAAGCATGATGCCTCCCCAAACGAGAACACCGCGACCTCCATACCTGTCCCTTTCAATGATGTTCGAGGGATGATTGCGGCTTTCCTGCTCTCTCCAGATGAGTATGCGATGAGAATCGCTACTCAAACTGAATCTGCTCTCATCTGTAGAGTATTCGTCCCCATTCATTGTCTCTCCAATTCCGGTGTTCCCGGCACCACAGAGAACGCCTTCTCCGATGGGCAGGCGTAAAAGGTACACACCGTACAGGGCGTCGTGCAAACAGACCATCACCGTGCATCTTCTGGCCACGGTAAAACGCGATATTGGTCGTCCAGTCGCCTGTGTCGTGTGTCCTAGCGATTTCTCCCGCTGTCTGCCGCCTGTTTCTTCTGGCCTGTAAGAGCATGTACCGGTCATCTGCGGGTGTGGTTCCTCGTGGACGACCACTACTGAACCCCGGATAGCTGTTCCTGTAGTTTGAAATTGTCTCCAAAGTCGTGAAACGATGCTGTGAGCAATTCCAAACTCTGCAGCCACACTTGTCACACTGCGGCCTTCCTCCAACTTCCTAATGATTCGACCTCCACGGCAAAAGCATCCAGATGTCGTCTAACCGATTGATTATTCACCATTTCTCGCTGAGGCAGCAACTCGGTGTGATTTTAACTGCTATACGGCGTGCAATCTCTTTGCCAGAAATACTGATCTTACACCGACAACATGCTTTATTCTACTCAGACACTTCCCCATTACGTCTACCTGCATATCTGCGCGTGTGCTGCCGTACATCACATTACTTAATATCCTGATTGGTCTTTCTGTCCGCTCTGCCTCTTCGTTCAGCTGATATGCTAATTTTTCGACTTCGTCCTTAATTTTTTGCACATCAGTGTATATATTACTTACTTATTATAATGTTATTTTTTTTCTTCTATAATTTTTAAATTGGAATCGATCGCAAAATGATATAAATATTGTTTTTTTCCAGGTATAGAAGTTTAAGTTGGCATTACTTTCCAAGATGGTGACCGATTTAACAACTGTCAAGTGATTTATTCTCAATTTGGTTTGGCAATTCATCAAAACGATCATCAAGCAAGGCGTAAATTCGGCGAATGGGCCCAAAACGAGTTTGCCGTTGTTCCCGATTTTCATAAGCGAATTTTGTTTAGCGATGAAGCGCACTTCTGGTTGAATGGCTACGTCAACATACAAAACTGCCGCATTTGGAGTGAAGCTAATCCACAAGTGTATGTCGAAACACCGTTACATCCAGAAAAACTGGCTGTTTGGTGCGCTTTTGGGCTGGTGGAATCCTTCTTCAAAAACGACGAAGGCCACAACGTTACAGTCAATGGTGATCGGTATTGAGCCATGATTACTAACTTTTCATTCCTGAATTGAACAATCATGATGTCCAGGAGCTGTGGTTCCAACCAGACGGCGCAACATGTCACACAGCTCGTGCCCTAATCGATTTATTGAAAGACATGTTTGGTGACCGCCTAATTTCACGTTTTGGACCTGTGAATTAGCCTCCAAGATCTTGTGATTTAACACCGCTAGACTATTTCCTGTGGGTCTATGTAAAGTCATTGGTCTATGCGGATAAGCCACAAACGCTTGACCCTTTGAAGACAACATTCGCCGTGTTATTGCCGATATACGGCCACAAATGTTGGAAAAATGTCATCGAAAATTGGACGTCCAGATTGGACTACATCCGAGCCAGCCGTGGGAGTCATATGCCAGAAATCATATTTAAATGCAATGCCACAAGATCATCTTTCGAATAAAAAATTCATGTCAATCGAATAATACATCGTTGTTTTATTGCAATTTAAATTTCTATACCTCTAAAAAAACACCCTTTATATAATTAAAGATTTATTTCCTTCGGCATCCATTTCTTAAAGTACAAATGTCATTAGAAAAATAGCCTAGTCTATGTTGCTCTCTATCATATCCATTACATCTGGCATTATCGGGTACGTTTACGTGAGTCGGGGCAACCTATCGGACGTCTGCGCAATACATGTAAAAATGATTTTCCTCGTACAATTCCAGTCAGTTTTGTTCGACTCGATACTTCTACAGCTACCGAATCTCACTTGAATGTACATTTTTTAATTTGCACGTTAATTGTAATTCAAGGTAATTAAGTATTTACGGCAGTATATTAAAAAAAATCATACATACATTTTTAAGACGTAAGCAAACATTCGACGATAATAAAGAATCAACAAGTGCACATACAAGCATGCCCGAAAATTAAATCAAGGATAGTTCTCAAAATATACTTATATTTTAGATTTACCACTACTGAAGTAAATGATGGGGAAAAAAGCCTCAGCTATGTGTTAAAACTTACAAATCTGATAAGCAACATGTGAAAGTTGTTTTTAAATCCATGTAAAATCATTTAGCTATGTTGGCAAAGAATTTTAAAGTATTTCTGAATGAGGACAACCTGGTAGCAAGTTACGAGTGGATTAGGGATCTATTTCAAGACACTCAGAAGGGCTCTCAACTTTACATTTAGTGAAAATTAAAAGGCAATTTTTAATAAATCGCTCTTTGCATTTTGGGTAGAGGTGGATGATGAATTTTCTGTACTTAAAACAAGAGAACTTCGTATACTATTATCATTTTCAACATCCTACCTTGTTAAACCGATTTTCTGCGTTGGCTGCTTTGAAGACAAAATATAGATCTCAGCTAAATATAGAGAAATAACTTTTTTAAGTGTCAATTTCTCTGATATTAAACCTTCCTTTGAAAAACTTTTGCTCTACAAGACAAGCCCATGGAAGTCACTAATAATTATTAAACTTGTTCTTAATTTAGTGTTAAGAAATTATTTTTAAAACACCTTCTTCAGTACTGATACATTTAACGTATACTGGCCGAAACACCGGCTCTTCGCACGAGTTTATTTAAAAAAAAACATTATTCTTGATATAATAGCTGAACTTTAAGGAGAGTAAAAACTGCGTGCATGACATTGTATACAGAAATGTAAAATGAATGTTTTAGATAAATGCTATAATTGAAATAACTACACTCAGGAACATTAAAAATAGCGTCCCAAGAAGGAAGCTAAGTACAATCGCGAAAACTTCGCAAATAAGTACAGCGTAATGTGATATGCTAATTATACAAGTCTTGTGTCAATACACATGCTCATACACTCCAAGGTTTCGCTACAATCAGGAAGAGGGTGCTATATAAGCCAGCGCAAATTCGAAGATTCATAAACGTGACGATTACCCGCCGATTGTAGGAAGACTTTTGGTAAGCAAAAACATGCCAGGTAAACGTGCTAGAAGTCATTTTCTCACAGTTAAGCGAGTTTGAGAGAGGCCTGATCATCGGGATGAAAACTGCAGGCTGGTCGACACGCCGTGTTGCTGGCCAGGTGGATCGCTCGGAGTGTGTCGTTAGAAATTGTTGGAAGCAGTGGACACGTGAAAGGTACCCACGCGCAGAAACCCGGGTCTGGAACGACCAGGAAGACCACGAGGAGAGAGGGATCGAAGGATCGTGCGGCAAGCACTTTTGTTAACCCCACAGTAACTCGTTCAACGATACGAGCAGACGTAGGCGTAAAATTGTTCCCACAAACAATTTCAAGACACCTTGCAGAAGCAAATCTTGAAATCCAAGCACCCTTTCCGTGCACTCCCTTTAACACCGGAACATCGGCAACGGCGTTCACAGTGGTGCCAAGCCAAATCAATGTGGAATGTCACAGATTGGCAAAAGGTTGTGTTTAGTGATGAATCCCGGATTGTTTTGGGGACAGGTGATAACCGTGTACGGGTGTGGAGATGCCCCCTGAGTGAGCAGTACAATTCCTCCCCACACTGTTCTGTCGCACTGCTCGCACAGATGGTGTAATGGTCGGAGGGGCATAGCATATGATAGCCGGTCCACTTTAATTTTGATGCGTGGAACCATAACGGCCAATTTTACGTTGATGATATTCTTCGACCCCATGTAGGACCTTTCCTAAATGGTCTCCCAGGGGCAATTTTCCTGCAAGATAATGCTCGTCCGCATACAGCAAGAGTTGCTCAAGACTTCCTAAGTCATTTTCAGACTCTTCCATGGCCGGTCCGCTCCCCCAATTTGTCCCCTGTAGAGCACCTGAGGGATCAGCTAAAACGGCAGATGCTATCGTGTCACTCTGTACATGATTGAGAGTTGGCTGTTCAAAGATTTGTGGGGCCCATCTTGCATCAGGACAAAATAAGGTGTCTAATCAACTCAATGCCGGACCGTGTGGCGGCATGTATTGCTGCTGGAGGTGGTCCAACGCGCTATTGAAGTTGCCCATTATTTGTGTCGTTGCATACCCTGTATTCGTTTAATTGTTTTGTTTTTGAGATCAGTGAATCTCTCATCTGTGTCATTATGTGTATTAAATTTCATTTCAATCCGATGCTTCCTTCTTGGGTCGCTATTTTCAATGTTCCTGAGTGTATTTAAAAGAACTGTAATTTTAAACCTCACAGGATTAGCATTTAGAACTAACGTTAAATAATGAAAAAGAATATGAAATTCCGATGAAGAATAATTGTGTTACTTTTTTAATATTGAAAGCGAGAAGACTTTAAAATGTTTTAAACTGGGAGCAGGTGCGCACTTGATACTAACGCTAATGGTAGTGGGGGGGGACTCAGTCACCCCAATTATTTGTTCATAATTATTTTTACTGTACACGATACAAATAGGAATTCCAGTGAATAATTTAATTTATATAAGAGAAAGTATACTTACCGGCTTTCAAGGAATGTTTAATTTTTCTTTGATGATTTGAGATAAAATCCAATAAAACTGAACTTAAATTATTCAAAAGAGCAATACCTTAATAAAGGACGCAAATCAGAGACACGTTTTGCTAATATTAAAGAAATGTTATTTTCTGACAAAGCTGTCATATTTTGTTCAAGTTATTGTAGTTTTAATGAGCTTTTATGATCGAGTGAGTGAATATTAACGTCCTTAATTTTTCATCTACAATGTGAGGGCCTTCTTTGGAGACGGACCTCGTATTTTGAGCCATGGTCAAGTCACGAGGACGATACTTGAACTGGCCTCTTTTAACTTCCTCACCGCTCCAACAAGAGGAGATTTGAGCTCTCGGCAGATTTAACGTGCATCTCTTCCCTACACGGCGGGTCTTTAGTGGTACTGGGCTCGAAACCCTTTGGTGATCAACAAATAACAAGTTGAACTTTTTCTTTCTTGTGTCTTCTTAACAAGGCAGACTGAACCTTGTGGTACACTTATGGCTTCTGTATTTTAAGTTGATGAGGTTCTTTTGGAAGCATTTGAAAAATTTTACTTTCGTTTCATGTTCATCGGGTTTCTCAATCATGAATAATATGCATTCTTTCAACTTCCTTCAATAGAGATAACAGATGTCCCGCGCACCTGCTCCCGGGTTAAAAGTGTATTCAGACAAAAATACGGATGATCTAAAAAGGATTATGATGGTTTCACTATGCTTTATATGTTTGTGCGAATACTCATAAAAGTATAAATCTTGGCCAAATAATCCTTCAAATCAATCAATTCTTTTCCTAATATTATAAAACTATTTATTCTTTATAATTTCCCTAAGCGAAAAACAAGCACATAAAAGATGGGACGGAACTAATGTAGAACACTAACTATACCAGTAAATTTGAAGGTCAATCATATGATCAGCAAATGTATTATGCAGCCAGGCTGAAAAGTTAATCATGTCTTCATTTTTATTTTCTAAACCTAATTTACAGTATTTCAATAATAATCACAGTGATGAATTGTTTATCTTCTTAGAATTTTTCTCAGGGTCTAAGTTTTGTTTTTACTTTTAACGAGTAATATTTTATGTTAAAACGCAATAAAAAAATCTCTCAATGAGGAATTACAGCAAATTAGACAATTTTTTTTTCTTTAATTTGGTTTTGGGATCAAATACAGCTATTTGATGACAGAAAAACACCAGTTAATAAACTTCAATTATATCAGTGTTGTGTATTTTTTTTATTATTATGGAAGTATTTTGTTTCACTTCTCTTTCCGGTATTTTTTTATGTAAAATCTTTAAATTTTCGATATGCTCGCGATCCCCTTGTAGGGTCATCACGTCCCCCAGAAGGCGCGCATCACACTTTGAGAAACACAGATTAAAGCAAAGTCAGAATTTCACAATGTTATAAATGCTCTATTACTTACAACTCACATTTTTTTATGTGACAAGAATCAATTTTGCATTTCAAAATTAGAAGAAAAAATAATGCTCTACTGTATAAGCATGTTTTCTTTTTAATTTTGTCTTAATTCCTGTAACACACACATCCATTTGAATTTAAACATTTTTACTCAAATTTACCCAATCTAGAAATTCCTTTACTAAAAAAAGTTTAAATCTAAGATGAATCATCGTTTAAATTTCCACTGAAGCAAAAGGTTTTGAAGAAATATAACCTCTTAAAAAGATATTCCTTTTTAAAAGATAATTTTTATGTGTTCCACATTTTATCACACCGTTTCTACTAAAAAAATGAGTTTCTAGCCTGATAAAAAAAAAACATTAAAATGAATTTTTCTTCCTTAATTTCGATTCCCACAGTTTCATTTTTATTTCTTTCGCATCTCTTATTGACTATTTTTTTCTGAAAAATTTAATGAGGAAAAAATCAAAATCTGTTTTAAGTTCTATCAAGAATTCCGCAAAAAAAATTATTTTCTCAGAACAAAAAGTGTTTAAATGTTTGTGGTGCCCAGCTATGGATGCGAAGAAATATGCTCTTGCCCACGATAACATTTTTAAAACAATATTAAAAAATGCATTTTAATTTGAAATCTTGTGTAATAATTAAAAATTGGGTTTTTTTAGAAGAAATTACATTTTTTTAAACTCAATATATAGAACTTAATTAAAGATTTTTGTCTGCGATCTCATTCATATGAATAACATTTTCGTAGAAATTATGTTATTTGGACATTATAATCTAAAACCAATAACACTTTCATTTCCTAAAGCTCGTTACTATAAAAACATATTTTTATGTAATAGATACACTCAGGAACATTGAAAATAGCGACCCAAGAAGGAAGCATCGGATTGAAATGAAATTTAATACACATAATGACACAGATGAGAGATTCACTTGATCTCAAAAACAAGACAATTAAACGAATACAGGGTGTGCAACGACATAAATACTGGGCAACTTCAATAGCGCGTTGGACCACCTCCAGCAGCAATACATGCCGCCACAAAGTCCGAATTGAGTTGATTAGACACCTTATTTTGTTCTTGAGGCAGATGGGCCCACAAATCTTGAACAGCCAACTCTCAATCATGTACAGAGTGACACGATGGCATCTGCCGTTTTAGCTGATCCTCACGTGGTCTACAGGGAACAAATCGGGGAGCTGGCCGGGCATGGAAGAGTCTGAAAATGACGTAGGAAGTCTTGAGCAACTCTTGCTGTATGCGGACGAGCATTATCTTGCTGGAAAATTGCCCTCTGGGAGACCATTTAGAAAGGTCCTACATGGGGTCGAAGAATATCATCAACGTAACGTTGGCCCGTTAAGGTTCCACGCATCAAAATTAAAGGGGACCGGCTATCATATGTTATGCCCCCCGTCCATTACACCAGCTGTGCGGACAGTGTGATGTAGAACAGTGTGGGGAATTGTGTCTTCTCCAGGGCGCTCCACACCCGTACACGGCTATCATCTGTCCCCAAAACAATCCGGGATTCATCACTAAACACAACCTTTTGCCAATCTGTGACATTCCACATTGATCTGGTTTGGTACCACTGTAGATGCAGTTGCCGATGTTCCGGTGTTAAAGGGAGTGCACGGAAAGGACTTGATTTAAGATTGTTTCGAAGGTCTCTGGAAATTGTTTGTGGAACAATTTCTACGCCTACGTCTCGCTCGTATCGTTGAACGAGTTACTGTGGAGTTAACAAGCGCTTCGCCGCACGTTCCTCTCTCCTCGTGGTCTTCCTGGTCGCTCCAGACCCGGTTTTCCGCGCGTGGGTACCTTCTCATGTCCACGTTTCCAACAATTTCTAACGGCACACTCCGAACGATGCACCTGGCCAGCAACACGGCGTGTCGACCGGCCTGCAGTTTTCATCCCGATGATCAGGCCCTCTCAAACTCGCTTAACTGTGAGAAATGTCTTCTAGCACGTTTACCTGGCATGTTTTGCTCTACCAAAGTCTTCTCCTACAATCGGCGGGTAATCGTCACGTGTATGAATCTTCCACTTGCGCTGGCTTATATAGCACCCTCTTTCCCTGATTGTAGCGCCACCTCTGCGTGTATGAGCATGCGTATTGGCACAAAAACTTGGATAATTTGCATATCCCCATTACGCTGTACTTATTTGCAAAGCTTCGCGATTGTACTTAGCTTCCTTCTTGGGTCGCTATTTTTAATGTTCCTGAGTGTATATTGATTGATTATTAATATCTCTACCACAGAAGCGACACAAAGGCTATTGCTGATAAACCACGCAATTTTATCCAAAACGCTTCAACTCGTATTCCACTTTTCAAATTTCCTACACCATTTTTAACTTGAGGATAGAGTGCACAAGCGCCTGCCCTCCTTTTTTTCCTTTGAACTGAAAGATTTCGAATCTTGCACTGAAATACCCTCTGAATTTCTAACAATTAATTTTGAAACATTGAATCTATCTGGGCTGTGCGGTTAAGTGTTATTTAATTCTATAGGGATGCTATTTTATAAATGCAAGAATGGTTTATTCTATTGTTTATCGCATGTGTGAATTATTTATTACTGTATTTAAATGTATTTAAAAATATTTTATAAAATTCAGTTAATGCGACAAAGCAAAACCTGTATGTACAATTCAAAATTTATGGAACAATGATTTTATATATTTATCATATTTTAAATTTCTCTAATTTTTAATAGAACAAGCTTAACTTCATTATCCAGTTTTGTTTATAAACGAAGTTGCAATTAAAATCTTTACAGACTAACATTTAAATCTTAGTCAAGAGACAGACAACTAGATTTTAATCACAATGAAGTAATAACCACACACACAAAAAAGAGCTCTTTGATTTTGCTTATATATAAACAAAAGCATATTTTTACAATTTCACGATATTAAAGATGAATTAAAATTATGCATGATTGGTGAGCTTCAGTGAATAATAATTCCGAAAATTTAAATTGCCTTTTTACGTATGTTCGTGATCCAAATGTATCAAATAAACAAAATATGTTCTAAACATGGTAAAATGAAAAAAAAATAAGAAATTTAAGATAATCTCTATTTATTTTCCATTTTTGTATATAGTTCATACCACAAACCCATTGCAAGTTCAATTTGCTATTTTTCCAGTAGCCTCTCTAACAACTGTACGCAGCTTAAATTCAGTTTGAACTCTTTTGAGTCTCTTTGAGGAACTTTGCGAGAAAATTAATTTCTGAAGGGATGAATGAAAGTATTAAGCACTAATCTTTTGGAAATGTCAAAAGCAAAAATGCCTGCAAACAAAAACTGTAGAACATTTTAAACAATTTGATTTCTTTTTCTGGCTTGGCTGATTCAGCAAGTATGTTCATATAAAGTTTTGCTTTTACAAAAATCGGTTTCTGACATTTTTGCCACTGAATCTAATAGAGATAAATATGAGTGAATATTTCTTTCATTTTTGGCACATTGTATTTACATATTATAAGGCTGGCGCGATCAAAGAATTTTTTGAATGAAAAATGTTGCCTTTAGTTCTAAGTGCACCCTTCTGCAGTAGCTCAGGAGTTAATGATAGCAAAATAATACCAAATAATGGTACTAAAAATACGCTTTACTTAAGTTACATCCGGCTTCGGGACGTTCAGGGACACGTGAGTTTTTAAAAAGAAAGCGCATAAATGGATAATTTTTTCACATGTAGGTGTCACTTAGATTAGAATAACATAAAGCATAAGAATTGTTTTCAGGGCATTTTTGAGAAAAAATATTATTTAGTACAATATTTCGGCAGAAAACCTTTTTTTCAAAAATGTGCCTCCTTTTGTGAAAATGCTTCTATTATAATAATATTTGTCTGTATATAGCCCAGACCTCTGTACAGAGGCTCAACTATGATTTTTGAAAAATTTACATTATTTTCAGAGTTACAACAAATTGAAATAATTATCGTCGTTTTTTACCTAAAATTTCTCCTCCGTTGTCGTAAAACATGGATAAACCCACTTCTCTAAGTAATATATTTCAAAAATTCTTAGTTGGGCCTCTGTACAGAGATCTGAGCTATACAGGCAAGATATTACTATAATAGAAGCATTTTTCATAAGAGGAGGATGTTTTGTAACTCGGTCATTCTATGTATCTATTTTTGTCAAAAATATTGTACTTAAATACGTTTTTATTGTAACAATATTTTTAAACAACTTTATATACATTTTCTAATAAAAGTGACACACTAAATATTATCCATTTATACGCTTTTGAAATATCACGGTACCAAACGCAGTCGGATACCTTAACATGCATTCCTTTTCGAAGTTGAAAATAAAAACTAGGCCACAAAAAACTAAATGTTTTTGCTGTTCCTTCAGTTTAACAAAGAAAGTTAATTTGAACAAGAAGACTATTGTCGATCGAAAACTTGTGTACAAAAACTAAAGGTTCTTGTTGTTCCTTTTCAGTAAAATAAAAAATTTGATGTTCCCTCTCGTTGCGCTCTGAGGCAACAACAAGAAGGCTATTGTCGATGAACCTGGTAATTTTGAATTACAGTCAATTGATGAGGACATCTGAGCAGGCACCCCTCCTCTCCAGTCTTGTACACCATGCCAATGGGAGGACATTGATCCTCGACAGATTTGAGGTGCATCAGCCACTCTACAAATAAAAGCCTACATTGGAACTAAGATTCGAATCCATGACTTGAAAACGCTGGCCACGAATTTTCGACCATGACAACTTAGATGAGATAGCCACATAAAAAAAGGATTAAACAAAATTAAGTACAGTAGATCGTCGTTTATCCGAATCAATTAGGACCGGACACCGTTCAGATGCGCGATTGTTCAGATAATCGAAAACCGAATGCGATCCATGCAGTATATAAAACCAGACACTATACGAATATTGAAAAGCATCTCATGCAGAGAAACGCGCTTGAAGAAAAAGCAAATTACGTGCAAAATGTTGCAATTTTACCTTTATTGTGGAAAATAATCACTTATTTTTCACTGTACCATTGTACACATTCGTTTTTATTTTTGCTACAAGGTCTCTGATTCTTTTGAACAGCAGTAGTTGGTTAAGACAGCAATCTGGCTGTTGTTTGTAACACTCCAAACGCAGAAAACGCATAAGCATTTGATGGAATTTCTGCTACTCCCGTTGTTGTTGTTATCCTTGTCTTCATACGTTTTATCGTCGACAGGGTCGGATTCTTCTTGCTCGGAAGTCACAATCTCGTCATCATTTAGCGATTGAAATCCAGTCTTCTGCATCGCATGCCATCTAGGTTTATATATCTTCTACATTGCATTCATGAAATCCCTAGAATCAATTGGACCATGTCGGTGGAATTCCTCCCTGTGCTCGTCATTGAAGTCTTTTCGCCTATTAAATCTGGACACAGCTTATTCCATGCATTTTTTAGGCTCTGTCTTTCGAGCAAGTCCCACGCTTCGGTTAACATGTATCAGGCGACCTTCATATCGAGCTTTTCAGCAAAAAGCAACAACACTTTTTCGTCGTTTTTTCTGCCAAAGTAATCTCCGCAAAACTTGTTTCCTATAAATTCAGCGTTGACAAAAACTGGACCGGATTATAAACGTTATGATGAACGATGTTTTTACTGTAAAGGCTTAACAAATATTACTACATATTTGTACAGTCTCGACCCATTTTTTGTGGCGGTGTAGTGAAAGAACCGAAAATATGCATATAAACTAATATGTGCATATTCTTTGCTATCTTTTTTTAACAGATATGTTCCGCTTCCATTATAATCCTGAAGTTTGGATTGTAGAGATTTTAGATTCTGAGCAGTGGTAGCCAAGAATTTACGGTCAAAAGCTCGTGAACAGCATGACATGAGTTCGAGAACTCGCACCACTGAAGGCCCACCGGGTAAAAGGTCTGTCGCACGTTAAATTTGAACCATTTCGAAGTCTTCCAGTTGGCGGGGTGTAGAAGTTTTGAGAGACGGGTGCCAATTCTCTCACCTAGAAATATTCCTTGTCGCTTGACGTACTTTCAAAATTACGAGGTTCAACTCCAATATTTCTGTGTTGCTTTAGAATACGTTAATAAATATACATTCACATACGGGAAATTGATAACTATTTTGCAGTATCAATTTTATCGTACGTGAATGAGAATTTGTTTTGCAGTTTTATATAAATTATAGGTTGAGGTGAGAGAGATGAAGATAAACACACGCATATTGAATTATCAAAAATGGGGCTTGCACACAACACACAATAATATTTTGAGAATTCGATCTTAAGATGTAATAACATGCAATCTAAAATATTTTGTAGATGTTAAAACATCTCTACTTTATCAAAAGTTGGGATAAAAAATTAAGAGTCTTTTTGGCTATTTATTTTTTGAAGAAGACAGAGATCCATTGGAAAGAAGTATAATTAAAATTAAAACATGAGTGGTTAAAACTACAGAAGACATTTATTGTTCTAGGTATAACTAAAAAAATGAATTTGTTGAAAAAAGAAACAAGTATTCATGTTTAATTATACGAGAGAAGAATTATTCACCTTCAAGTTTAGAACTAAATGAAAATAAATATATTTAAAACAAAAGTCATATTTTCTTCCTCATTATCATTATGAAATTTAATACAAATAATAGATTTTTTCATACTTTTTAAAGGGAAAAATGGTATCTGGTCATTATAATATTGATATAATGGTATGTGATTTATTATAGTATTGTTATAGTGATATTTGTTTCATTTTAGCATTGATATTATGATTTGATATCTTTAAATTTTTAGTTTAAATTACTGTAGAAAATTTATTCGTAATTATCTACTGCTGATATATCAGTAAAAAGGGGGGAACTAGTTGCATAAAATGTCATTGTGTACCTTTATACTTCTGGTTTATTCTTGTTGTTAGGATAACAAATTAAATTTCTTTTTAATTTGTGCAATAAAAAAATTGATGTGGAAAAATTCTATTATATTTATTGGAATATAGTGTAATGCCACAATAATAAATATTTAAGTATTCAATTAATTTATGTATTGAATTCTTGTTGAATCCGAATCAACACACTACAGATATTTTTTAAAAACTTTAACCGCAAAATAATCAAGCAATTAAAAATATTTAATAAATGGTTTAAGAAATTTTTAAAAAATTATTTTTGTTTGTTTTTCTTAGAATATATAACTTCGGAACGCTGAAAAATATTAAGTGAAAAAGGTATTAAATATCGGTGTACTTCTGTTTTTAATGCACTTAGGTGCAATATTTCCTACCTTCCTCCTCCCCTTCTCTGTTCCTAAAATATGAATTTTATTTTTTACCAGATGAACAGCCTCCAACACTTGATGTTTAACAAGTAGATTTTCTCACGCACAAGCAAAATTTTATTCCACTATTTGAAGAATATGTATTCAACTCTACATGATCGTCCCAATACGTAGTGTCACGAAAAACAACATTGAGTACTTCTAATGGAAAGATTTCAGAGTTATTATGTAGCACACAAATAACATAACACTTTTTAAACTTTAGGGATGGCATAAAACATAAAGTTTTGAAGTAATACCGTACATTTCATATTTTAGAAATGACATAAAACATTTCGCATTTTAATCTTTAGAGCTTACGAGGAATATTCTAAGTTTAGAAACGAAAGATATATATAAATATTTTAGATAGTTGAAAATTTTATAAAACATTATTAAGTTTAGAAAATCATGTTACCTGATTTTTATAGAATATAACTAAACACAGCATTAAAAATGAAGATTAATGTTTGATATTTATATCTTAAGCAAATTCGATTAAATGAGACTGATGGTGGCAATGAGTAACAAAAGTGATTTTAAATGTAAAATGTTCATTACAGATGTAATATCTAACTGTGTATATATAAATCCTTTTTTTTTTAATTTTATCAATAAAAGATATTTTAAATCTTAATTTGATTTCATAAGATTCAAAAATGTTCGTTATTATTTCTAACAAATAATATGATACTTGAAAAAGTATTAAGCTCAGATTTGTTCACTTCAATAAATTCTTCAGTCCATGTCCTTGAAAGTCTTTCAAATTCTTCGACAGAGAAAAAGAAATTATGGTATCTAGACCAGGGTGGCGAACCTTTTTGGGTCAACGTGCCATTTCTTCTAAAAACGTTTAATGAGTTATAGGCGTGCCATCAAATAATTTTGACTTGTGATTATTGAAGAACTAATAAAACTAAATACGAACAAATCAAATTCTTTATTTAATACGAAAAATACATTTTACACTGTATTGTAGTAAATGTTTTAGTTATACTTGTAATTTAATTTAAAAAATAACATTAGTGTGATTTCTGCTGTTTAGATTAGATGACAAATACTTATATCAGCATTATAAGATGTTACTTTTTAGTAGAATGCATGCTGAATTAGAGTCGTCTGTTAAACGGTTTCTAAGCGAGTCTTTGATGTTATTTTTCTCTGAAAATAATGACTCGCAGGCATAGGTAGATGAAAATATGGTTAAAAATAGCATGAACCAGCTTCTTCAAACAATCAAATGCGTCTGGAATCGAATTCCATGTTTCCAAAATTTCGTTACTGGTATTTTTACTTATATTGCTTGTCAATCTTTCTGCTTCAATCAATTCTAACTTTTCCTTGTTTCAATAAACTTTGAATCCATATTGAACTAGACTGGAAATCAATCAGTTGCATTTCAAGTTCTTCAATTTCCAACCAATCGAATTGAGACAAGTTCAGTTTATTAAACGAAATCACATCAGGGTACATAATACAAATTTGAACGTTTCCGATAATTCCTTGAACTGAGAAAATCTCGCTGAAAATTTTTGATTAAAGAATCCATTATGGAAATAAAGTCATCAATAACTTTTTTTTCATTTCGCTTCTCTTGGGCATCTAAATCTTTGATATTTTTTCAAGTTTGGGAAGTACTTGTAGTTTTTAATAATATCGTTTCTGAAAACATATAGTTTAGCTTCAAAAGCGCGAATGAGATCCATCATGACGATAACTGTTTTATTCGGGCCTTGAAGCTTTATGTTCAATTCATTGAAATGCTGGCATATGTCTGTAAAAACATCAATGGATGTACACACACTATGCATAGATAAACTTTGCATCATTAGCAATTCTTTTAATATACGAAGTATTTACGCAAAGACATAACAAGCGATTTCTGCTCCCCAGCTTGTCGGCGTCACGATGATCACTCGCGTTTGTTCATAATACTTCATAGTAAACTTAATTATTTTAAGCTAAAACGCAAATCGTTTTTGATCAATGGCGTGCCCAAAAATATTCTGTCGCGTGCCATCATTGGCACGCGTGCCATTGGTTCGCCATCCCTGATCTAGACTATGACACAATGGAATGTGTTACTAAGGTCATATCAGGGTTCGAAATGATGAACAAAACACGGTGGAACCTTTTCATGGAATTCAAAAGGTATGGAGTAATCTCTTATTAAGAATAATGGATTTTCTCACCAAATAATATGAATCTACATATAAAGTGATGCATGGTAGTCTAAAAAAAGAAAAAAACATTTTTTTTCGTCAAATCTTTAAAAAATAAAATTGTTTATCAAAACTATTCCAGAATAGTGGGTCAGCAGAAATTACTATTTTTTGAAACAAATCCAATTTCTTATTCGGTTAAATTTTACTGTAACCTGGTCATCTGGCAACGAAAATATTCTCACATTGAACTATGGACTAATGCTATCGCTATCCTCCTACATAGATATCACAATGAGGGAGATGATCACAATGAGGGACTTATTCAACGTTTATAATCTAGCATTAAATCAAATGAATGGTACCAACCATTTTAAAATTATTTAGAAGTTATGAATTTTTTAAAACCCCGCATAGCTCCGAGAATTTTTGAGATTCGTTAATGAAACTTGGATCATAGGTTCTCCTCGTTGAGCTGTTTCCTCTGTTATGATTCGTGTGTAGACAGTGCGCTTAGGTTTAGCGTTATCACTAAAATTAGAATCCCCATGTTATTCCTATGGGTTCAACCTTTGCTGACGTAACGATATTACAGAGATAGAAGGATGAAACTTTGGGATCATTTTACTACTCTGTATATCGCTGGGGTATACGTGACCATTTACGTTACCGCTGTAACCTCCGGAGGAGTTATTTCGTTTTCTTTTCGAGCTAGCACCGCCCCATTTGCAATTTGTGACAAATCTATACGGAACTTTATCACTAACCTTCTGAGACGTCTTTTAGGGAAATTCAATTCCCTACCTATTTCCAATCCGCTCCAAAAAAGAGGACAGGGATTCCTTATTATATGGAGATTAGATAAAGTATTTAAGTCAAACGGAATAGTAAAGTGATAGTCAGTAGGAGAGGGAGATTGAAGCAGGAAGTTGTAATAGTGAAGTTAGAGATTTATTATTGAAGATTTCTAGGTGGATAAATTAGGCACAGGAAGAGAGCTGAGATTCAGTGTGGTAAATATTGATTTATAATTAAAGGCTTATTAAAGTTTTATATTAGAGTGAGATTAAAGTTAAATGTTCAGGAAATTTAGGAAATAGGAACATTATTGAAATAGGAACATTTTAAATAGGAACATTATTGAATATAATTCTGGGATCTCTTCTTGTGGTAATCTCTGGGTGTGATCGATATTCTAATTGTTAATTAATTGGATCATTAAATATTTGTTAATATAAAGGAAAGTCCCTTTAAACCTCATAAAGCTATTTTGATTTTATTTGTTATTAAAAGTCTTTGATTCCATTTGGGAAAGATAACAAAAAAATAAAGAAAGTTATTTATAAAAATGGCTACTGGTTCTTCTTTGACTCAGAATTATTCCTCCGTTCTCAAAGTGAGATCCAAGGGATCTTCACAAACTACAGACTCTGTACCGGATCGAATGGATTCCTTTTGTGTTTCCTCACAACCAGGCCGAGTTTCGATTTTGCTGGACCTCATAACTCGGGCATTTTTCAGGCAAATGTTTTAATTTTCTAAGGAATGATTCTTCGCAACTGAAACATTCAATGTTAGGTCTCAGGTGTCACATTTGGTTCAACTCATCTCCACGTATAGCCTGCTGACCCCCCCCATGTTGTTGGTCCTATTATCCCTGTGCTGGGTTGTTTAAATTTATTTAATTCGTGATTATCCATTTTTGGCTGGTCCTATAGACTGAAGGTTAGTAATGTTCAACTCTGCTCGTGATCGCCTTTCGTCCTAGGCCCATCTTGCTCTGCTCAAGAATTTTAGAAATAGTTTAATCTTGCTACGCCAAAGAAGTATAACTTCTTACGTGCGTACATAAGTATACTCACACTTTTTGTAGTTATATAATTTATGTACTTACCTCATTTGTATCAAATAACCCAAAGAATCACTTTCATATACACTTATAAAAATACAAAACACTGTCACTTCTGAAAAATACCACTCAACAGACTCACAGCGGATCAAAGAATGAACTATTGAATACACCCATTACATATAATTAGCTTCTGACATCTGTCGGTAAGTTCGATTAAATGCTAGGAGTCGACCTCTGTGGTTGTTCAGAGAATGTACCATCTACCATCAATTTCTGTGGCATTCAAACAAGTGGTACGTTTTATGTGCGGACACACAATAAATGGATAAGAATTAGTGGTACAACATATATGCCACGATGCATGAAAGAGTTAGAATAGAAAGAGACAGAAGTGCGATGTTAATAGGCACTCTCTCACATACAAGAGATTAAAAACAGATGCCTTTGTTTTTTATTTTTATATAATGTTTTTTATTTTTATATAAATTATGGGTTCTAGTAATGATATAAAAATATTGAATTGGAGAAAAACGCTTGCACAACACACACACATTTTGTGAATTAAATCTAAAGATGTAAAAGAATGACATCTAATACTGTAAATGTTAAAGAAATATCACGTTTAACAAATTAAGGGGAGGGGAATTTAAAGCTTTCATTGGCCAATTATTTTTCGGTGAAGACAGGAATAGATTATAAGGCGTATAATTAAAATAAACCTGAGTAGTAATACTTAAGAAGATATTTATTGCTTCAGAAATGTTTCAAGAAAATCTATTTACTGAAATAAAGAAAAAATATATATTTATATTTAATTTTAAGGGGGAAAGAGAGAATTATTCACACATCAAGGTTAGAATTGAAAGAGAAGTCAGTAAATTAAAAACAATTTTGCGTTGCTCTTTTTTTCTGATGATCATTATGAAAGTAATACAGATAATGGATTCGTTTGTTCATGCTTCTTGCAGAAAAAAATCATGTATTTATGATATTGAAACAGAAGCTTAGCAAAATGGATAAAAGAAATATTAATGAAATATACAAAAATATTTTGACACAAGGCAGTAAATTGCCATTCACATGACTATCAATTTAAAAATTATCCCTCTTTTTTTTTCTTTTTGCATGTGGTAAAGTTTTTCTTGTTTAAATTGTTCTTAAAAATTAAAAGTGTTAAATAATTAATACAGTGGATATAATAATTATTGTTTTGTAATTTACTACATTATTGATATTATTATGTTTTTGATATGTTTAATTTAAAATATCTAGTTAAAGCTACCGTATAGTAAAACCACCGGTTAGCATTTTTAACCTACCCGCAAGAGGAAAAATCCATTGTTATGAAATGACATTGTATCTTTCTAAGTATTTTGTTTATTGCGTGTTAAAATAAAAAGATTTAATTTGTGTGTGGGATATGGGAACGATAAATTGGAATAACTTGATTACATTTATTACATTTGTTAAATATAATGCAATAATAATAGTAAATGTATTTTAGAGTTACTATTCAGTTAATGTATGTGTATTCAATTCTGAATGAATATGAATCAAAACAACAGTATTAAAATCTATAACAAAGCTCCAAAACAGTCAACCAAAGAAAAAATATTTTAGGAATTATTAATAACCTAGCTGGGATCCCCTTTCTTCGCACGGGTAAACTGAAAAATTAAGCAACACAGATTGAAGGATGAAGAAGTTTTGAATGAGTTAATTTTACGTGAATTGCAAATTAAACAAAAAAAATTTTTGCATATCTCAGCTAAACAAAAAAAAAGAAAGAAAAACACCTTTGTTAAATTTTAAGTATGTAGATCTAATGGCTGATATAAAAAGGATTTTTTTTTGTTTATAATTCCCCGTAACACTCTTGAGGGTCAATTTTTGGAAATACCTACCTAAGCTGATCTCTGCTCAGCAAAAGTAACACATTGTTAAAAGTGTTGCGTAATGAACGCTTAAAATAATGTAAATTATTTATACCTGAAAGTGTAATACATTAATATTACTTTCTGTTGTATTTATTTTATGTTAAAATTGTAGTATTCGCAAGCAACGTCGTTTCTTAAATTATAATAGCTCTAATGGAGATTCAATGAAAAACACAGTGAAATGATAACGATATTCAAATTGGCAAATGTCTAGCTACTTTCATGGCTCGAGCTTTATTAGAGCTTTGTAAGACCCGCCGTGTAGGGGGGTGATGCACTTTGCAGCTTTAACTACCGCATTATGATTTACTGCAGTTTTTTTCATGCAATAATTTTTTTTGATCACTACATTGAAAATTAAGGGATATACATAAACAAAATACTCCACTTTGGGAAATTTAATCCGTTAGAGATAATAAATTAATTAAATATATTCCACTGTAAAGTTAATTATATACACCGTTCACCTAAAATAAATAGTCAAATCGTTTTCTAAGGTCTTCATTAACATAAAAAAAACATTAGACATTTAAATTTTGACATTAACTATTTTTTCGGGACAAAAATAATAATCTTTGCAATCCGCTGAAAACGCCGTCAACTTAAAACGCATATCCGCTGCAAAACTGTTCGCCTTCCCCACTAAAATACTCATCATAAAACCCGTGCTGCCTTATATCTTGGAAGAGTGGATTTCAAAGAATATTCCTGCTAAGTATTGGTAGAATATTCCTTCTAAGTTGGCGTGGTGTGGTAGCTAGGAGAACGGGGTACCAGCTCAGGTGTCATCCACGTCACTTGACCATGGTTCATTACGTGATTTGTTGCCAAAAGCCCTCGTGTAGCTGAACAATGCGACGTTAATATTCACTCACTCCAAAAAATACAGTACAGTAGTTATAATTATTTTCATACTTAAAAATGCAATATGCGCCTATTCAATTAAAATTATAGTGTTATAATTAACTACTAACCACAAACAAACTATGGAAATATGTCCAAAGGATGTAGTGTGAAAGACTAAGTTTATCTACTGTAAGTACCAGAGGCAATAAAAGTATTTATTTTGACAAAAGATGAATTTCTTACTACCAAAGGTGCATAATAAAACCATTAAAAAAACATTCAAATAAAGAGAGATTTATAACAACCTCTCCCTTCAAAACTTAGCTTTATTCTGAAATAAAAAAAATTAGGGATTATGCTGTTTACAGGAATTAATTAGAAGCGAGCGCCTTGCGTAGCCAAAACAACAAGAGTTCTTTCACAAACAAATGATGGATATGTGCTGACGTGGGATTTTTTGCAGCGCATGCCAAAATTGCTTGCAGATGGCAGAATTTTTTCCTTGTTACTTGACAAATTTCGCAATATCTTTATAAATTATAGCCTATGCTATAAATTACAGCCTATGTATTATTCTGATGTATAAGCTATATTACTGTAAAGTTTCATTAAAATCCATTGAGTTGTTTTTGTGTCAAAGACTCCCAAACATCCTCACAAACTTTTGCATTTATAATATATCTGTAGATGAACAAAACGTTTTTTTCCAGTTTCTTGTGCATTTTCTGCTTAAACTTTGCCAAGCTGAAATTGTGTATCAAGTTAAAAAATAT
>BMAU01001523.1:0-161680 GCA_019973935.1 Trichonephila clavipes
GTCGTTTTCCATTTCACATCATTTTTGAAAGGGTCACGGTGCTCAACTATTTTTCGACCGACTGTAGACAATAATCAGCCCTAAGATATTGACGGGCTTCAGTATTCCGTTTGTTATCGTTATGGGTAATAAGAGGCTATAAGAATAGTGGGCGTTACTTAGTTTAAATCATTGTTTTCTTTCTTTTGGTAGGAAAGGATTTTATTTCAGATTATGTAACGAAATAATCCAACCTTGCACATATATATTTTCCAATTAACAATTGACCTAATAATCTTATAAAATTGTGCACATATTTCAGATGAAAGATAGTGTGATATTTTTTGGCAGCAACAAGCTCCAATGCGTCAGTTATTATTGTTTTTTGTTTTGGTTTTCCTCTGAATACTCAATTTACTCAGTGTGCCTTCTGTTCTGACGAATAACGCACGATTACACTCTTATTGCCGTGTTGTGTGACCAAATTTTACTGAAACCGGTAAGATTTGGTTCTTTTATTATTATCTGGAAACATATTGAGATTTCAGGTAAAGTTGACTGTTTTCCTTTTGAAAGGATTAAGAGCACAGCGTATAATTAAGATCAAAATGTAAACATAAGTACATTTTTTTTATTACAGCTGACTCAGGTCCTTAAATTAGTCTGATTTTCAACTCTAGTTAAATGCATTCCGACTTCCTTCTTTCTCTGTATTCAACTTCATATGCGATAAAACCTTGAGCAATTATTTATATCGTAAAATTACGTAGAAGATTGAGTTAGTAAATTGCTTAGCGGAATGTGGCATGTAATATTTGGGGAATTTTATTTACGTAATGACATTTTAGCTATTAGTTGCTTCTCCGTAAAAATTGAAGTATTTTTAAATAATATGAAGTAAATTATAAAATGTCCACCTTTCCTGTATTAAATATAAATTTTCCTGAAATATTTAGAACTTATTAGTCTGTATATTTCTAATTATATTCTAGATAATATTAGAGGCAGAAACATGTATATTCTTCAGTTTTTAACTCTTAATGTATATGTTTGGTATAAGTATCTGTTGTAAACATTTATGTGCTGTTTATATTAAGTATTCATAAAATGTAATTTTTTTAACAAAAATTTGCAATTGTCATGTTTAAATTTTTTTTATCATAAATATTGACTAGTTAAATTTAGTCACATCTAATTCAATCTTAGGAATGTGGTATTTAATTGTAATAAATCAAATTTTTAAAAATTGTGATTGGTGACACATTGAAAAATGTTAGGTTTCATCTGTGTAGAACATGTATAACTTTCTTAAAATTATCTGAATATTTATGAATGAAGAAAGGAAATGATTTTCTTTGTCTAAAGAATAAATTATAAATTTAAAACTGTTTATAGTTCCATTTTAGCAACTTGATTCAATTTAAAAAATGAATAGTTTTTTTATATATATATATGTGTTCTTTTTGTGCTGTTAAATGAATTGAATTAAGTTTGTATCCAAGAAGATAACATCTTTATGATTGGCAGAATTTTTAAAACTAGTATGGTGAAAAATTGAATTTTATTAAACTGAACATTTGGTATTAGGCAGATTAAATTATTTTTAATTCTGTATATTATATAGAAAAGTTTATATCTTTTATATTATGAATTGCAAAGAAAGTTTCTCTGAAATAAATTCCTAAGAAGGTGGCATCTTATGAAGTTTTTTTTTTAAAACTAAAATTTGTATTTATATTAAATTATTTACACATGTTCTTATAAGTAGTGGTATGGCTTCATTACTGAATATATATATATATATATATATATATATATATATATAATTTACTGAAAGGTTATATATATATATATATATATATATATGTAGAGAATATTTGTCATGGTTTGTTACATAATTTTGTAGTATATTTTAGTGGAAAAAAAATGTAGTTTCAGGATTAGTATTAACTATGTATTATTATGAATATATGTTAATCTTCTAAAAATATTTTTAATCTACTAGTTCTAAAATATGAGGTTATTGCAGTGGTATTATATAGTATAGAATGTAAAAAGGAAGAGTTATTTATGTGTTCATTGAATGCTGTTTCATTGTAAACTATTTTAGAATTTACTCTGTTAACCTCTTAACTGCCACCAGTGTATATATATATGTCTCTCATCTGGTGTGTTCACTGCCCATGTCATATATGTATATCTTTCCAAAATACCATATTTTCCTTGCGCTGCTATCAGTAAAACTATTCTGAAGGCTTTGGAATACAACAGAATCACCTTGACAGTGTTTGTAAATCTTTACTTATTTCAGTGAAGGATTTGCTTATTTATGCCTTTACTTCTCCCCCCAATACACTGCATACATGTACCTATGTGAAAAATGGTGGCACCTGGGAAAAATCACTTAAATGCTCCTCGGCAGTTAAGGGGTTAATATTTTCTCTTTTAATGTTAACTAATGTTATTTTAATTATTATAATTATATTCTTAAGTTCAGCTTGTAGATGTTAATCTTTAGGCATTTTGATATTTTAAGATTTGTTATTAACATGGATCTCAGTTATTTTTTTATTAAATTTCATTAAAAAAAATATATATTTGTTTTACTGAAAAGTGAAGCAATGTTAATAATTTTTCTGAGATATAGTTAAAGGTAAAGGTGTTTTTCTATGTATTTTAAAATAAAGTAGGAACTGGAAATAAAAGGATAAAGAAAAAAAAAATACTTGGTAGAACTTTAAAAAAGAAATTAAATCCACACTTTTTAAATTTTGTAAATTAAAAGGTTAGTTCTTATGGAAGGAGTAGGGGAAGAAAGGAATGAGACAGATCTAAAAACTGCTATCATTTTATGTTCTCTACAATAAGATTTATTGGCCCAAGCAATCAAGTTGCCAAAATTGATACAATCGACACAGAAAACCGTTGCTAATTTGACATCAGGGGTAATAGTGCCAAGTTGTTTATGTTCGCCAAGATGGGCGATAACATTACAACATGGTTACCTTAATATTTTTACGTCTGTCAATGTGGTTGCCATGGAGATAATGTATATTGGAAATAACTTTTATTCGTTTTCCCCCACTGTAACCCTGTTAATTTCAGACGATTTCTTTAAAAATTTAACCATTTTCAGTGTAATTTTTCTCTAGTTTGCGTCTTCTCTTTAATTCTGTGCTATTTTCGAATATGGATATTTCTAAAATGAGTGAGTATACTAGAATATTTTTTTCTTAAAAGAATAAGTTTTGTGCTTTTAATTATCACTATAAATCGTTTGTTTTTGTTTCAAAAATGTTTTTTTATGTTCTTTGTTCGATGAAATTCGTTGAAGGAACTTGCAGTGCAAATTTCATATTGCAAGCTTTCACTACTTTGTAATTGATATTCTTAATTAATTTTAACATACATTATGTAAATATTTTATTCATAATGAAAAAATGCAATTATTACTATGTGTAATAATCATGTAATATTCGTTACTTATAATTGTTTCTTTGAGCATGTATTTATAAATATTATTACACATTTTGTTTTTTATTTATAATTAATTTTGTTTATTTATAATTGATATTGTTATTTATTTATAATTATTATTATTTATTTATAATTATTACCTTATTCATTTGTAATTATTATCTTATTTATTTATAATTATTACCTTTATTTATTTGTAATTATTATCTTATTTATTTATAACTATTTCTGTTGCTTATTTATAGCTATTCTTATGTTATTTATTTATAATTATGTAATACGAGTAATCTTATGCATTATTTTTATTTTTTTACAATTCGACGATTATTCTTTTTTATAATTACTATTTAATTATATTATATGATAATTATTTCTAATAACTTATAAAATCGTACTATATGAATATTATACATAATTACGATAAAATAATATAAGTTGTTATATGCTGCTTATAATACTATTATTAGTACATTTTTATTACATAATATTATTATTCATTATTCATTGATTGATCTAGGTTATTCTCAATCTCTTCCTATATCCTTTATTTGAAATACATGTCAATGTATTTCAAAACAATTCTTTAAAATTATTGTGTATCATTAAATTATATATATACTAGCTGTGCATGGTCCGGCTTTGCAGGGGCTTTCTCTTTCCCTCATGACGCCAGCAATTATGTGTGTGTTTGTACGCATGCAATGTGAGTGATTTCTAAAATTATTTCATTAAATTTCCCTTTTTCGAAATTTGTTCCACATATTTTCGATTTAAGACAGGTTTTTTTCCCCTCCCTCTAGCCCGGCATAACACGGTTTTTTTAGTGTAAAATTACTGTTTCTTCTTCCCCTGCCCCTCACAGATAAAATATAGCTTCAAATTTCGATCTATGACTTTAAAAAAACAATATTGCATTAGTTAAAAAATTATTAATGTGAAGCAATAAAAAGAAAACGATTCTTTAGTTAGCTTAAAAATGTCTCTGAAATGTATTTTTATCCAAAATAATAGACAATGTACTTTTTTTTTTAATTAACAAATAATTAATTTAGTAATGAATTAATAGAAATACTTTTTTAAAAAACATATATATATATATATATATATAAGTTATAAAAAAACAGTATGGTGGAAGCGTAGATATATATTTACATGTACTGAAAAAAACATTCAAAAAGAAAAAAAAACTAAATGATAAAAACATTTTGATATTTTAATTTCATAGTTTTCCTTCCACTGTCATAGTTACAAATTTTGTGTAATGAACGCTTAAAATAATGTAAATAATTTATATCTGGAAGTTAATACATTAATATTACTTTTTGTTGTATTTATTGTATGTTAAAATCTTACCACTACCTCTCCCTTCAAAATCTAGTTTTATTATGAAATAAAAATAGTGATGACACTGATGAAGGGAATCAATGAAAAAAGCGAAAGCGCACTGAGGAATGGCATAGACAAAACAAAAGGGATAAAAAAGATAGATGAATGCTGTCGCAGGCTTTTTTGCAAATGGCAGAATTTTTTCCTACTTTCTTGACAATTGTCGTTATATTTTGAAAACTTCTCACAATATCTTTTTAAATTTTAGCCTATGTGTTATTCTGATGTATAAGCTATATTACTGTAAAGTTTCATTAAAAGCCATTCACTTGTTTTTGCGTGAAAGACCCACAAAGATACTCACAAACTTTCGCATTTATAATATATATTAGATGTACACCGCTAGTCCGCCATATTGGATTCCATTCCCGCAACAAGCAGCATTTGGCGCTATTACCCCTGATGTCAAATTAGTTCCGGAAAACCAATGAGAACTAACATTCATAAATTTTTTTTTTTATGTGTATATAGTGTTTTGTTGCCAATAAAGTCTTCTTGGTGAGATTTGCACCTGCGAAACAGAAATGTATCAATTTATCTTCTGTTGAGGATGTCTTAATTTTGTGATACAGATTTTCTAAAAATTCAAAACTTTGTTCAGCATGCAGCAAATAAATATATTTAAAATAATTTTTTATTACATGCATTACCTTACATTTTATTTTTATAAGTGGATATTTTTTTCAATTAAGTAAGCAGAGAATATGAAGTTCACAAACAAACATACATTCAATTTTCTGTTTTATTTGTCAGTTTTTGCTCTTTAAATAATGATTATTTATTTATAAAATAATTAAAATTTCTTGCTTAATAGCTTTTATTTAGCTTAATGATTATTGATTAGTTATGAAATGATATATAGCTAAATTAAATTGTATGTAACGAAGTAAAAATGTTAATCTGTTTGAAAAATAACTTCAATGTGAAAAATATTTGACACATTTTTCAAAATACATGAAGTGTGCAGTCAGTTTATTTTAAGCATCTGTTATAATAAAGTGTATATTGTTTATTTTCAGTTTCATTCTTAAATTGAGATATGTATATTTGAGTTTTTATGCAGTTATTATTCATTTACATTATATAATAGTATTATTTTTAATAAAGTTGCAAAAATATTGTTTAACACAGGGTAGGCCAACCCAAATGACCTTGTAGACCACTTCGAAAAAAATTACAATCCTGTGGGCTGTATATAAAAAAATATATCTTTATATCAGATTTGGACCCATAACAAACATTTATTGGAGTAAAAATTTAAAGCAATGAATTATTGTTTTCATTATTTTTTATATTTTTCCAACATAGCTAACATAATAATTAATAATACTATGATCAAATAATTTGTTTAATTTGTTCAATTAGTAAGATATTTGTTTCTCAACTCTTTCACTTATTTTTTGCCTGTCTATCTCAATGCATGTGTTTGCACATCCTAATTGATGTTGCAGTTTTTTGTCCATTCAGTCTGAGTACGATTTATGTTTGATAAATTTCATTTAAAAAAATGATTTGCAGGTGTAAGTTGATCTAAAAACGTTCACAACTTTTGTGTCAGATCTTTCAAATGGGAAAATTTTTGAAATGTATAAATACTGAAGCAATGTGATGAAATAGAAACAGTTATGGGTCTTATTTGTTACAAAACACTACACTAAAAACAAAAATATTGCACAAAATAATAGTATTTTGTAAAGTAATAATGAATCTTGCAGGCTGCAGAATTATTCTAGGTGGGCTGCAGGTTGGCCACCCCTGATATAGCACACATGAGTATTATTTGAAAAATTATATTTTTAGATGCTCAGTATCATGTAAGGTTTGTTTTGTACTATATTAGGATAAATTAAAATGACATTAATTTTTTAGTATATTTTTTTCTGAATCAGAATTCTTTCAAAACTTATTTGTAATAAAATTTTGATCTTAAATGTTGCAGACATTTTGTGCCAGTTTAATATTCAATGTATATTAAGTTTCAAGAATAATTAATAATTTTCTTAGTCAAGTCTTGTAAAGGTTTATTTCTATTATTTGAAAGTAAACTCAAAAACTGAACTGTCCCCCTCCCCTCCAATGAAAACTAAGTACTTGGATATATATTACATTGCTAATAATATTTATGATTAAATTAGAAGAAAAAATTTTTAAAATTAACTTTTCAATTCATATATAATTTTTTAGATTTCAAGCTGTGTTCAAGTATATATGAAATTTTCATTTTTATACCACAATGGTGAAAGATCTACAGGTATTTATAATCATTTTTGTATGTGTAAAATATGAATTGTGTGATTTTTTTCTCAGATTTACTATACATGTGAATTTTTAATGTTACAGTTGTTAATAATTCATATTAAGAATGAAAAATCATTTTGAAATGTAAGAGTTAGATGAAATCTTCAACAATACATATTTATTTATGTATGTATCAAAGCAGAAATATGCAGAAAAATTGTTTTTGGTAAAATTTTTAATTCAGAACAGAGTTGTGTGTAATTGAAATTATATGTTAAGTATCTAACTTAACCTTTTGGAGCTCAAATTTTTCTTACCTTTTAATAAATAAGTGAAGAAATCAATCAAATTTTATTTTTAGATTGAAATACCTTTTTTATATTTAAAAATATTAAAACAGCTTTCGAAATGTGAAATATATCAAGCTTCATCTTACGCTTAAAAAAAAGGGGTGGGAGAGAAAGATGCATAAGTTAAAAGAAGTTTTTTTCTTTCTTTGCATAAAGAAGTTTAAACTTGTAAATTGAAATTTCGAATGTAAAATTTTTCCTCTTATAAAATATGAAGATGAGTGAATATTATTGTTTCACTGTTCAACTACTCAAGGGCTTTTGGCAATGGACCTCGTAATTTTGAACCATGATGAAGTGACGAAGATGACACCTTAGCTGGCAGCCCCCTCTCCTAAGTACCACACCATACTAATAAGAGGATGTTTAAGTTCTTGATAGATTTAATGTGCATCGCTCCCCTACACGGTGGGTCTTCAGTGGTACTTGGCTTGAACTCATGGCATGCCAGCTATGAGTCCATTACTTTGACCCCTAGGCTATCACGGCCAAATAAAATGTGAAGATAGTTAATTAATTATTATAAATTTTTGTATTGTTATATAAAGAGTATATTTGTCTGCATTTTTTTCCTTTATTATCACGTTTATTTAGATTACTTAGTTGAATAAAATGTGATAGTTAACATTTGGATTTGCAATAAATTGTATGTATTTCTTCAGCAATTCTACTCTAGACCTCTAAACAATACAGCTTTTTCCACGGGCATGTGTTGCTTCTTTATTATACCAAGTCCTGATTTTAACTAAATATAATCTCATATTTGTTTTCCTTTTAATATGTTAAATAACACATTACTCAGTAAAGCATGAATGATAAATAATTTTTTTTTTGTTAGCTGTTATTTTTGGTTAGGGATATGTTTATCAGAAATGTAAGGAAAACAAGTTTTGTACTATTTTATTTTTAAAAGAAATTAATTTTATATCTTTGTAATTTTTTTTACAAGTTCTCATGTATAATCTGATTTTTTAATCATTACTATTTTAAAAATAATTCTCACTTTATGCCTTTTGTGAAATGTTCAATTATTGAATTATCCTGGCTTTAAACTTTTTCATAATTAATATTAACTAAAGGTTGCATAGTTAAAACTGCATTTGGAATATAAAAAGACAATGATAATTACATTTTTACATGAATGTAATTATGTTCTGAATATTTTCAGAAAATAAGAATTTCTTTAGCTTAAAATCTTGCTAATAAGATTCTAGATTACAAACTTGGCTAGCTTTATTTTCAGTATCTGTTTGTCTGTAATTAAAAATCAAATATTGGTAGTTGTTGAGTAGCAATTTTTTTTTATTATAGTGGACATTTTTTTCAACTTTGAATTTCTAAACCTCTTAAAAATTATACATATTGAAGGGGGGAATTGTTCCATAGTTTATATTTTTGCATGCATTATGGTTTTCCTCCATTAATATTGATGTAGATTTTAAGTAAATAAACCTTAAGATAAATGATATTTAGAGTGTGTTCTATTAGAATTCCCCCTCTTTTGTGTTATCAATGGACTTTGATATAATAGTAAGTTATGTCTCTTGAAAGGCTTAAGACCATGAAAAACTAATGCTAATTAACATTAAAGTAAAGGCTTTTCTCTTTGCCATATACTATTGAATAAGAGGCATCACCCAATAATTTTTCTAAAAGTAAATGTAACTAATTTTAATAACTCATGAGATTCATTAAACTTCAAAAGAAATCCTCTAGTAATTAATTTCAATTTGTGTTAAGGAAAATTAATTTTCAAGTATTACTTAAAGGTAATGTTCCTTTATTTTTGTTTCAATGAACTATACATTGAGAAATAACCTGACCATTTTTTACAACATTTAGTCTTTGAATTTTATTTGTATCATTTAGGAAAAAAAAATCACTATGCTCTTTTTTCTTGTATATTTTTATGCTGTAATGGGGAAAAAAATTCTGTTATTTTTTTAGTTTGTTTAATAAGATTTTTAGTTTTATTTAATGTTTGCTTTGTATTTTTTCAGTTTATGCATTTTTTGTTAATGCTTTGTTTTATTTCTTAGGCTAAAGTATTGTATGATTTTGAAGCTCAACCTGAGTCAGGAGAATTGAGTATTTGGACTGGTGAATTAGTAACCATCACTAATCAGGTATGCCGTATTTAAGTTTAATAAAGGATCATCAATGAATTTTTTCAGTTTTAACAAAGCTTATTTTTTATCAGATGTTTAAGTATGTCATAAATTAATTTATTTTTATATTAATTGGGGATTTGCATATTAAAAATTATGTTAACTTAAGATTTTTCTCAAAGGAAGAAAGTACTACAAGTATAAATGTTGTAGAAGTAGTTATATGCCACTGAGGTTGTTCTAGGGACCTTATCTTTAAAGACATAAAAACAACGGAATTTTATTTATAATTTTGGGTGTGTTTGTTTTAATTATATAAATGCTTTCTCTAATTTGATGTTCAATGTACAGGACATAGGAGGAGGCTGGTGGGAAGGACGAAACAGTAATGGGGATCATGGATTATTTCCATCTTCATATGTTGAAGTATGTTGAAATGTGTGTTTATTTGTTGCATTTTTTAAATCATGGACATAATTTTACTGATTTTATCCAATAAATAATTTGCTTTATGCTTTGATTTGGATTACAATAGTCCCAGAAGGATTTTTTCTTACTGTAGCACTGCTGTTTTTAATATGAATTATTGTATGAAGTATTTTTAATAATTTTACATCAAAAGTTAACAAATCTGTAGTTTTTAGTAATCACATTTGTTTCAGAATGAATTTTCTTTGAAAATCGTGTGATAGAGGTTTTGAGTTTGATTTTTTGTTTTTAGTATTTTTGAGCTTTCTATAATTCTGCAAATAAGCTAAATTTATGTGACTTTTGATATAATGTACAATTGTGAAAAAAATTGAATCCTGTGGTAACTTTCTAATTTTCATTGCACTAGATAAAACTAATATTAATACTTGAAAGGAAAAATGTAATATTAATGAATTGATTAACTATATGTAGCTCCTGAGAATAAATGTTTCCATTACAGATGCTTTTTTTTCTTTTTGCAGAGTTAAATAATGATTCAATTAACATATGTTCTCAATTTCATTTCATTTTGATCATTAGTTTCTAAAATATTAGTGTAAAATCATTAGGAGATCGTATGGTAGGTTATTTTTCACTATTGCAATACTTAAAAAACAATTATTATGTCAATGAATTTTAATTATTACATATTTTATGTCTAAATTATGGATAAAATATTCCTCGAAATATTTATTTTTTGTTTTTAATTTTTTTAACAAAAATGTTCTAACTTCTTTTTTTTTTAAAAAAAAATTATAATGTTTAAATATAGTTATTTATAATCTTTAATGAATTTAATTAACTATATACAGTTGGACCTCTATATAGCAAAGTTGCTAAATCCCGAAAAAAAGTTCATTACATAGAAAATTCGCTATATAGAGATTCAACTTTCAATTTTCTTGATCAACCACACAAAACAAATTTTAAATTCATAAAAAATATATATTAAAAAAATTATGCCCACTTTTTTGTAAATTAATATATATATTATACATCTTACCTATCAAAAGAAGAAAAGGAAGAAAGAAAAACTGCAAGGAAAGTTTCTGGACGCCTTTATCCTCTTCCTGAAGAATTAATTTTTTTTCTTTGGTGCTCAAGCACTTACATTTTAACGTTTTCGAGCTACAAGAAACGAAGCTATCAGTCTGACTGATCAACACTACAAATGAATGGATCTAGTTCAAGGACACAGGGACATGAGACAACTTCACTGAGGGTGAAAGGCAATATCGAAAATGTTTCTAGTGAACTGCACAATACAGCTTAAAAGTTGCACTGAGATGAAACACTCAATTCTATTGCTCTCCGTGAATTAGGCATAAAATAAAACCAGTTCCAGATTTATGACCACCATAAAATGTGTTAAAAGAATAACTTGAATTGTTCAGAAATACTTTAAAAATAGGGAGAAAAAAAATTGAATAAGAGAAAAAATTCGTTATATATAGAAAATGCACTTCGCTATTGGGAGGTTATTTTACGAGGAAAATTGTGAAATGTTCTTGGTTGCAGGAAAAAGTTCTCTATATAGAAAAATTCGCAATATAAGGTTCATAATATGGAGGTTCAATTGTACATACATCCATGGACAAAAAAATTAGCGCACCAAGAAGGAGTCGTCAAAATGAAACGAAATTTTACATATGTAATGAATATTTTGTAACAAGTAAATGATTAGAAAATCAAAGAAAAAAGATAATTTATTTCAGAGAAAAAGGCAAAAGAACGGAGGATTTAATACCCTGTTCAACCCCCTCTAGCGCGAATGCACAATGCGATACGATCGGGCATTGAGGCATGCAAGTTCTGTATGATGTCTTGAGACTTTTCGTTCCATATTTGCTGTAACCTAGCCTCTAGTTCGTTCAAACTCGTGAGATGCCCGATTCGCTGTCCCAAGTGATCCTAGATATGCTCGATTGGAGACAAATCTGGGGATCGGGTAGTGAAGGAAGGGTATTAACAGTGCAGAGACAGTCTTGTGACACCCTTGCCATGGGAGGCCGAGCTAGGGATGGTGATTCTTTTCTAAAAAGGTCAATTTTTAAATCGATTCGAATCGTAACCTGATGAATTGATTCACAAATAAATCGAGATCTAAAAGATCGATTTCTAAAAAATGGATTTTTTTTCAAGTCTGCATTTAGAATGTAAATGTAAATCCATTTTATGAAAAACAAGTAAGATACTATAATAAATTATCTCATCAGCAAAATCAAGGGAATTTTTTAGTTAAGGGAATTCAACAATTACAATTAATTTTATTACCATATCAAAGTATAAGGTATAAACGAAGACATTTATTTTCTAAATGTATTTGTTACATTAAAAAGTTCAGAAAATAGATAATATAGCTTATATTTCCCAATACTTAGTATCTAAGCTTTTTAAAAACAGTCTTTTAAGTCTACAGGCATCCAAGTAGTTCCACTCATGACTTGCGATGTTGCCGGCAATCGAATTCACTGAATCGATTCAGTGTTACATATGGATTTAAGAAATCGATTTTTTGGCCCGAAAAATCTATCTCAGATCGCCATCCTTAGACCGAGCATTGTCTTGTTGAAAAATGGCTCCTGAGAGCCGTTGCATGAGTGGCAACACATGTGGTTGCAGGATGTCATGGACATACTGCTGGACTGTCATGGTGCCACGGATCAATACTAGGGGGTGACCGTGTATTGTAGGCAATGGCACCCCATACCATAACACCAACTGTGGGAGTAGTATGTCGCTGTAAAGCAAAGGCAGGATTGAGGCGATCATCACTGGGTCTCCACACGCGAACATGATTGTCATCACTGCTGAGATTGAATCTGGATTCGTCGCTAAAGACGACCTGGTTCCATTCCTCTGCAGTCCAGGTTCCTCTTGCGCGGCACCACTCCAAATGGAGGCGTCGATGGGTGGGCGTTAATGGCAGCACACGTAATAGGCGCCGCAATCCCAAATGTCTTTCAGCCAGGCACCTTCGTATGGTTCCATAAGACACAGAGACCCCTAGTGAAGATGCTGCCTGTGCCTGGATGGTGGCTGATGAAGCAGTTGGTGTACGTCTGCATTTCTTACGATGTGGCGGTTTTCTCGACGACTGGTCTGTCAAGGGCATCCTGAGCCCGGTCATTGTGTAAATGACATCTCTCAGATCCACTGATCCCAAAACCTCTTCACAACACAATCAGAGTGGCCTAATTGACGAGCTACTCGCCTAGCTGACCACCCAGCTTCTATCATGGCGATGATTCTTCCCCTCTCAAACTGCTCATTATTGTCTTCGAAAACGGCGTAATGGCATCTATACCTCAGCTCTTCCTTTGTAAACGATTCAGCACACTGAAACAAGCTTTGGTTACCTGTTTTATACTCCACGGAGAATTACGTTAAATGCCCTCTCTACCGGCTATATGTAGTGCACAATCACGCTGCATTTCAAATCATTTGCATATCACCCCGAAATGTACCTCCATGCCAAGTTTCATTATGATCCCACAATTTTTTCTTGGTGTGTTAATTTTTTTGTCTGAGTGTATAGAAACAAGTTACTATGGCTATGTTTTAGGAGAATGTTGCCATGTTTTTTTTTGAATTTGCATGTGTATTTTGTGTATATGAATCAAAAAAATATTTTTTATTACTAATGTTTATCCAAAATGCTGAAGAAAAATTTCTTAGTAATTGCTTTTATTACTGTTTTTTTTATGAAACTAATTTATCAAACCATTTCTTAAAGCTTGTCGATAATTCTCAGTCAGCAAATACTGGACAATCATTTCGTTCACCTGAATATTCTGCTGATGACATTCAAGTATTAAGTAGGCAAGAAAATGAAGGTGCTCAAGATTGGGAAGATAGCTGGGATGAAGACACTGGCAGTGGAAACCAGGTACTCATTACGTAATTTTTGTTTGTGCTTGTAATGAGCCAATCAAACTGTGTGCCAATAGAAAGTGGGCTTGTTAAGACAATAGTTGTATTGTCACATTAGGGAGGATGGGGGTATTCACTTTCCTTCTTATGATTTTAAATAAACTGTTCCTAAAAAATAGTCAAATGGTAAGATATTTACAGTATTTTAGGTGCCCTATAAAAAACAAAAATTGTATGTATGATAAAACTTTTACTTAAAAATAATTTTCTGTATAAAAATTTTATAGATGGTACAAAGAAAATTCACATGTTACTTGGTATTTTTGTGAAAAAATTTAAGGTGTAATGAAACTCTAATTATGTCATAGTAAGAAAGTTCAGCAATTTTGAAAATTTTAAAATAAAGGTCTGTTTTTATAACAAGAAAATTAGCATTGAATTTATTTATATTTAATTAATATATAAATGTATAAAACGTACATGTAAAGAGTAACTATTTGTAAATCATTTTATCTTTGACTTGTTAGTGTGAAATCTTAGTTTTATCTTAGACATGTTTGTATGGTCTTTTTATTTTGATTAAAATAGAAAACTACATGATAAATGATAATTAAAGTAGGGTGCTTCATGCTAAGGGATAATTTCCTATTTTGTGTTAAAAGTAATAAAATTAAGTTCTTTTTATATTCTCTGTGTCAAATTTTTCTAAACAGTTTTAAAATGTCATTTTTATGAAACCTATTAGTTCCAAAGGTTTGCCTTGAATATTATTGCAGACAAACAAGATGAAATTAAAACAAAATTTTTCTTTCGTTTTCGAAGTATTTTTTAATTATTTTAATCATATTCTGTGTAAATCATTTATTAAGAGTATTATTGACCCATTGGCATCAAAAGATATTTATGGATAATATAGTTTATAATATAGTGATCTATATATATTATATATAATTTTGATTTTTTATATGTATATATCATTAATAAGAATTAAATGCATTTTATAATTCTATTTAATACTATTTGTCCCTATTTCGATTTGCATTTATTTAAATTTATACACTTTTTAATATGCTTAGAATAAATTGGTATTTATTTCCTATTCAAACCATTCTGTAATTAATCATTTGCTAATTTACCTGTAATTTGTAGAAAACGAGTGATGCTTCTAAAGATGCCCCAGCTGGGTTTCTTTCAGTTCCTTCTATAGAGAAAAAAAGTAGTAGTACTGGTGATTTAACTGTCATTGCTAGAGGAGATGCAGGTGGTAAATTAGGTATCAAGAAAAGTTTTAACAGGTAAATATATAACTTTCAAATGTATTATTAATGGATAATGTAATAATTTCATTTCATTTGTTGATGTAATTTGAAAATATTAATGACTTCTCTAATTGAATAACATTAACTCAAAGTGTGCATGACATTCAAAAGAAATGTAATAATTTTATTTTTTGTTTGTAATATATTTTAAATCTGAAACAAATCCTATTTTAAAAATCCTGTAGAATGTATTAAAACTTATCATTCATATCAAATACACTTTGTACTTTTAAATTGCATTTATAAAGTCAGTGATTTCTGTAATTTATTGTTGTTTTGTACACACATTTAATATAATATTTGAATAGTATACTGTGTGTGAATTAATAAAAAAAGGTATTAAAATTTAGTAATTATCATTAATATATATTAGTAAAAAAGATAAAGGTACTACTGAAATGTAATGTAGTCAAAATGTGTCAAATTTAATGTCGTATAAATGACATTAAAGTGATAGTTTTGTCTATATCAATACATTTAATGAATAACTTATTTGGGCTAGATTTTTTTCTGGAAGCAATGTGAATAGTGCATGATCTTTTTGTTATTTACAGATAAATGAATTTGAACTGCCAATAACAATTTATCAAGTAAGGCTCTTTGGAGCTATGTGAATTTATAAAAGGCATCTGCTATAAATAACAAGATCTGTATGTTTAATATTTTTAAAAACTCACCTAACTAAAAATTTCAGCATTTTAGAAATTTTTGTCTGAAAATAGCTAGGAGATTTGTTATAAGCTAGCATAGCATTTTCCTGTTAATTGTGTAGTTTAAAAAGGGTAGAAAGAAATCTTTAAAAGTAAATTTAGTAATTGGGTTTTTCATGAAGTTCTGACTATTTTTAAAATCAACAAAGAAAATGGAATTTCACTGTAGATATGTATTATGCAGTATAGTTTCCATCAATATTTATGATCTCTTCTGATCATGACGGTAACTTGTAGATCTCATTTTTGTAAAAGGGCTCACTTTGGGAAAAGAAAAACTCATGCAGTGTTTGATATTTGGATCATTTTAAAATTTTAACTCTACTGTTCCCTAAACTTTCCTTTTGGGGAAAAGAGTTGTCTCTAGATAATTACTTGTTACCAATTTATTACTGAGTCAAAGAATGACCCAGAAGTCCATTCCATCCCATTGAAAGGTTTTTCTGCTTTCAATCTTTATACCTTATGTTATTTTCTTTAGTCTGGTTAAAAAGTTTCTTGAATTTTGAATGTAGTTTTTACCTACCATAAGTAAAATTGCTAATTGATTTTTAGATTTTATATTTTTTCTATCATTGTATTGTGTTTATTTTGTTGATGATAAATGAGAGCTTTGTAATTCATCTCAAAATTTAAAATGTTCTTAAATATTTTTACTACTAGAAATTGCTTTGCCTTCTTAAAAAGGACATTTGAAGTAATGTGAAACTTGGTTATAAAATTACAATCTTGAGTATACCTTAAAACTTATCTTTCATTACATTTTATTAGTGTTATCTTACAGTGGGAGAAAAATAATCCCGAAATGAATTTTCATCTTGGATATCTTATATAATTGTACCTATTACTCTTTGGGCTGATACTTTTACCAACACTGATTTTTAACCTCATATTCTATAAGTTAATAGTAGTGTAGCAATTTGAACATTTTTAATTATGTATGCAGCAACTTATCGTTTTTTTTGTTTTTGATTTTTTTTCAACTATTGAAATTTTTCTTAAGATTTTCTGCCTTTGTGAAATCTGGAGGAGAAATGTTTATCTTAGGAGAAACAAGTGTCAATGTATCTGCAGAAGATTATGTTGAAATAACGGTATGTGTTTATAAATTTTCTTTCGAATATTCTTGTGTAATTTAGTTCTTTTATTAATGGAATCATTTTTAATATATTTAACTTTAATGGTGAAATTTTTTACAGATATTTCAATTTAAGTGAATCGACATTGATGATAAGATTTTTTATAGTGAAAAAGCTAACCACTGTTATATTAAATTTTTCCTCTCATTTATCATTTAACTTAAAAGCTATTTTATCTCTTGAATCTTTTATTTCTATATTAAGAACATTCTACCATGCTATGTATCGCAATAAAGTTTTGCTTTGCCATCAAAATATGCTCTGATTACTTAATTGCTTTGCTGGTGACATTTTTCTCATAAAAACATTCAAATACTTTATTTTTTAATATTTTTCTTTATAATCTGCTTGCCATGTAATATTACTTAGAAAATGTTTATTTATAAGATGTAATTAATTAGTGTTGTGACATTTTAATTTATATTCATGTTTTTGGTTGAGTGATAACATTTGGAATATAAATTCTTCCTTTTTCCTAAATTGGCGTATAAGTAAATGAGTGCTCTATGTATAGTGTTAATGTTAACTTTTTGCTTCTTATGTTTATTTTAGTGTTTAAACATCTCATATTTGTATACAGTTATTTTTATAATGTTTTTTTAAATTTATATCTAAAATATGAAAGACAATATAAATGCAGAATTAATTTTTTATTCTAATTTCATGTTCATTTTCTTAAAATATACTACAGTACTTTTTTCTGGAAAAAATTATCAAATTTTTATCAAATAAATATTTGTCATAAGGCATTGTAAAAAATATGAATAATTACAATAAAAAATAAAATAAAGGAGTAATTTTTCTGTTGTTTAAGTCTTTAATATTTCGTTTGATATCTTGAACTTGTTTTAATTTTATTATTCATTTATGTTAAGAAGATGTGGCCGCGGTAGCCGAGTGGTATAGGTATCGGACTGTGGCTTGTTTTGTCACGGGTTCGAGCCCAGTACCACTAAAGACCTGCCGTGTAGGGCAGCGATGCACGTTAAATCTGTCGAGAGCTGAAACGTCCTCCCGTTGGTGTGGTGTGGTAGTTAGGAGAGGGGGGTGCCAGCTCAGGTGTCGTCCACGTCACTTGACCATGGTTCAAAATTACGTGGTCCGTCGCCAAAAGCCCTTGTGTAGCTGAACAGTGCGACGTTAATATTCAATCAATCAATCAATACGTTAAGAAGATGAATAAAAATTAAGTATTAAATTTAAAATAATAAAAAGCTCATTTTACTTTCAAATGTATTTACTAGGAAAAATTGCTATTGTAGTTTAATGATTTTGAAATAATTGTGAACAATAGAAATAGACAAAGTTTTTTTATTAACATAAATTATTAGTGATACAATTTTTGCTCTTATGCAATCATTCAAGAAAAGAAAAATGGGGCACCTTTATTAACTTTTACTTTCTGATTACAGCTAGGAGAAAATAAGTATTATTTCTTATGACTAGAATGGCATTTCAATTCTGATGTTTATTGGTTGATAAATTAATATAGTTAATTTTTTAAGCATTTTTCTCATTATTGATGTCATTTTTTGGGTATTGGTTTTCTCAACTTAAAATTACCTTTAAATTAGCTCCCAAATGTTTTTTTTAGCGCTTAGAATTATATCTTATGAAATTTAAATATAGGCTGATTTAAATGTAGGCTGTTTAGACTAACTATACTCTTGACCTAATTCAATTGAATCATCAGATTCTATTATGTGTAAATTCCTTTATATAATTTAAATAACTGTGCCAGAGGTAGGGAGCCTTTTTACTATTAGAAGGCATATTAATTATTAATTAGGCAGCATTAAAAGAGGTTACTTCATTTTTTGTTTGTATATATATAAAGATGCTTGATGTTTTTCATTTTTTGATTTTTTTGAAGTGCAGCTGATCGAGATTTGCCATCTAAATTGAAGAATTTATTTTCTTTGTGTCGAAAGTGTTTAATTTATTAATTTTTTTAAAAGTAGTAAAAATCGTATAGCTCAAGAAGCACACCATTTTCTCTGTCACAGAAGTGGAAGAAAAAAAATCTCAAATACCATTCTATACTAAATGTTCTATTGTTTTAGTTTTATTTCCTTGCAATTTGACATTATGTGCAAAAATATTAAATATCTTGAGAGAGAGTATACTTGCTAGAAATACAATCAAATTGTTTTTTGAACCACAAAATAAGTGTAACAACTGTATGACTAAAGCATGGTACAAGTTTGACAAACGTATTGCAATCATCTTTTTAAGAGCACTAATATTAAATTTTTTTTTCTTTGTAGAGATCCTGTTACAAGTCTGGTAGTATTACTGTTTTACACAAAGTGTTATTTTATCATTTGAAATATACAATTTGTTATGACCACCAATATCCACTGAATCTTACATTTATACCTTTCTTTATTTAATGCTATAATTTTTCAAATTGTTATCTAAATTAATGAATATCGATATTAGATCTATATGGCTTCAATGAAGGCAGCATATATCACTCATGGAGGATATACATTCCCCACCTATGAACTATGCTATAATTGATTCATTAATATATAAATTTAAACCCCTTTTAAGGCATTTACATTAATATTAATATGACTGATCTACGATAAGAATGGCTGTTGTTTTTTTATGATTGTGCTTTTGCACCAAATGAGAATTCTAATATTATAAAGTATTTATAAGAATATTATTTTGATACTTTTTAAATTTTTGTGCCGAAGAAATTCTAAAGACAAATGATTTATTAAAGGTCTGATGTTAAGGTCTATCTTTACTAGTATAAAACTATTGGTATGCAATGTTATGGTGATTTTGTAAATGTACTCAATTAATTGCAGGAAGATGAAGGAGAAGTAAGATGGATAAGATCTGGTGAACCATATAGTTGTACAGTTTCTAAACCGAAAAAGGAAAGCAAATTGAGAGGGCTAAAAAGTTACATAGCTTATCAAATCACACCATCAGTAAGTGAATGATTCAGATTAAATTAACTAAAATTGTATATCTAATATATAATCTTTGTTCAAAGTTAAGTGAATTATCTTTTCATGTTGATAAAGGTTTACACGTGCAGTTCTTTATTTGGACATTTTGTTTTGCTTCACATAAGTTGAAAGTGCAGTGGCTTTGTAAAAAGCAACATGGATCAACTTGTCAACATGCTATTTTTTGTTTTGTTTAAGCCTGGGAAAGATGGCCGCGGTAGCCGAGTGGTATAGGTATCGGACTGTGGCTTGCTTTGTCACGGGTTCGAGCCCAGTATCACTAAAGACCCGCCGTGTAGGGCAGCGATGCACGTTAAATCTGTCGAGAGCTGAAACGTCCTCCCGTTGGTGTGGTGTGGTAGTTAGGAGAGGGGGGTGCCAGCTCAGGTGTCGTCCACGTCACTTGACCATGGTTCAAAATTACGTGGTCCGTCGCCAAAAGCCCTCGTGTAGCTGAACAGTGCGACGTTAATATTCAATCAATCAATCAATCAATAAGCCTGGGAAAGTCAACACAAAAGATTGTTTTCAAATACTTTTAGCAATGTGTGGACAAGGTACTGTATCTTTGAAGTGTGTGTATGTGTGATATTGAGTTTTGTGAAGGACAAAGATTTTCAACGATCGAAGAGATTCAATAAAACATGATCGCCGAATTGAAGTACGTACCAAAAGATGCCTTCCAACATAGTTTTGGTGTCTTTTACGCATGTTGTCAAATGTGTATAGCATTGGATGGTGATTACTTTGATGCACAGTGAACCTTATTTCCAAATATGTGTGAATACTTTCAAGGAATATAGTTTTTACCAAACTGTTTGAGGAGAGCTTCTTTTACAAAATCTGTTTTTCAATGATTAAATTGTAAAAAGTACGAATTTTTTTTAACAGATTACATTTTCAGATACTCATTTAAAAACTTTCATCACCATAAAAATAACAACATAGATTTTCATTTATAAGATATTAGTTTCTTACTAAATCAATTGATTCTGGTAGACATGTTGGAGGTGGTTAACGGGCTGCAACTCGTCAGCCTAGCTTGTCCCACACATATTCTACTGGATTCAAGTGTGTTGAGAATGCTTAGAAATCAGGACGGGTGATATCCTCCGAGTGAAGGCATTCGCTTATGATGTTTGCATGGTGAGGACGAGGGTTGTCATCCATTTACATAAATTCTGCGCCCATGGTACCCGAAACAAATTACATGTTGTTCCAGAATGACATACTGATAGATTTGGCCTATCATGGTTCCAATTTGAGCATGCAGGTCAGTTCTGGAACCCAGAATACCCCCAAATGAGCAGTCCTGGACCACCAAAATGGTGTCTTTCAATATTGTTCTCTATGTGGTAAGGGGTACCAGGTGCTCTCCATATGAAAGTCAGCGGAGAATGAACTGCAAGTTAAATCTGGACTCGTTGGAAAAAATCACACAAGCCCACTGTTGCGATGTCCACAGTGCAAGCTCTCTACTCCAAGCTAACCTCAGGCGACAGTGAGTTACAATAAGTGGAACACATTGACAGGTCTACGAGCAGATAGACTAATCTGCCCTAGGTGCCTGTGCATAGTCTGCCTTGAAACTGTCATATCAGTGGCTGATGAGACAGGTCTAATGCTGTGCTCCATCTTGCCAAATACCGGTCCTCATTCGGCGTTGTAACTCAGGGTGACCTGTGGAGTAACGTCTATTCCTATTACCATCATCTTGGAATCATTACCAAAGACTGGATATGACACTCTGGACGATTCCAAGTTTCTCGAGTACTTCCAGCTGGCTACGCCCATATTCCAGACGGCCGATAATTCTACCACGTAAAAAATCATCTAATTGAATTCTGTAGCTTGTTTTTTCATCTCCATTTTACCTTTGCTATTGTTTATATATTTAATTAAAATGATACTTATACTCTTTATTTCAATATAATGGTATTTTAATGCATTACTATTTTTACTTTACTTTCCGATTGCTTGGATGATTTAATTTTCATTCATTTATGCATATGTATTTTTAGATACATCTGATTTTTAGATATTTTCATGTTAGCTTACTAAGTGTTAAGATGGGAAGGTAGGTATTATCAAACTAGTTTAACTCTCTCTCTCTTGTTTTGGATCAAAATTGTATTTTGATTTACTTGGGTTCAACCATTCTTATATATTTTCCCCTTCCTATTAGCTTTTCTATTATAAGTGGCAATATCTTCTATTGTTTCATATGACAGCATTAATTTATTATTCATAAATTGTTTATTTTAATTACAACATTTTTCATCAGTTTTAAGGAAAGATTTTTCTGTAATCTTTAACTAACTGTTCAATCTTTCTTAGTAGCAGTATGTTGTGTTCATCTTGTGTATTACAATTTTTGTACTTTACTCTTGCAGTTTTCCAACATTGAAGTTAGCCGACGTTTTAAGCATTTTGATTGGCTTCATGAAAGGTTAGAAACTAAATATGCTCTTATTCCAATTCCTCCTCTTCCTGGGAAGCAATTTTCAGGTATTTTATAGAAACTCTATTTACTATTTTTTTAAAAAAAAGTATTTATCCGTATTGTTCAAAAGCCATTCTACATAAGATTTCATAAATTTAAAATAGTAAGTTTATCAGTGTTCTGTATTTAAATTTGATTAAGGTGATATTGCTGAGGATCAAATTTCAAGTTTTATATCTACTGTTTTCATATGTTATGTAACTGAAAAAGGTTTGCTTGAGATAATGTGTATACATAACATTATTTTGTGTGTTTTTATTTACTATCTGTTTGACTGTTCAATGTTATTTTGAATTTTAAGTAAATTCGATGATTTTTCTTGCTTATTTTATACTTTAAATTTTTTTATATTTTGGAAGTTTGTTGTATTTTGTGTTGTATTAAATGCTTAATAAAATTTATTTGCTTATCTTTAGTTCTGGAAAAGTGTACAAATTCCCAACATTATATATATATATATATATATATATATATATATATATATATATATATATTATATATATATTATATATATATTGTAAAATATTGGCCGAGTGTAGTATTTTTCGAGTGTTAGTAGGTTTTCATTAAACACATCTTCAGTGGACGTTCATCTTTATTTTGAAGCACACATCAAAAGCTTAGGACAGAATTGCTGTACAATTTCACGTTGACGAGACACACAAACTTGTGACAATATTAAATCAAAGTGAACAGGAGACAAACAATAGCAACATTTTGGTGGACCCAACACAAATACACAAAGAGCAGCTATTTACATTTTCACATGATGACGGCAAAAGGAAGAGAGCGGGATTACACAAGAAGTTTGGTTTTATTCCAACGGTGCAAGCTGATTGGATAGAATGGGCGGGACAGGGATTTCTGATGTAATAATATTAATCGATTACGATTATGATCAGGGTGTTAGTTTCGAACCAAACAATTAAAAGATTATTTCAATATTATTAAAAGAGTTAATTAAAAGGATGCTAGAGGAAATTATCACACACACGCACGCACGCACAGATATATATATATATATACTTGTTTCGTCTTATGTCACATGTTTTCTAAAATATTTCAGATGAAGAAAGTTAAGTTTTTACCTTTTCCTGTGTGTGTTAATCATGATTTGAAATAATTTATTCATATTAACCAAAAAAATGAGAGGGAAGCACTGCATTAAACCACACTGCAGTTGCTTTGAAATATATCTGTTCAAATTTATGAGAATTCCACATTTGTGTGGAAAATAACCGTTTGCTAATTTATAACACATGGCTAATGTCATTGATTTTTTTTCTTACTGTAAGACATATACTTGTACTAATTGTCAATGAAATCTTTCATGATATGGCTACTATGTTTTTTGTGCAAAAAAAATTCGCCTGTCAGTTATTTGTTAGTGATTTTGCTAATTTTAATCACGAATGAAACATGTTACCGTTTTTTAATAGTAGTAAGGTATCAAAATTTATTTTCAAGAATAATTGTAATCACAAAGGATTAAAATTTAACTATTATACTTCTACATGAAGTTATAAAGCTATAATAATATCTTATTTGTGAATTTTTCAAAAAAATATTAGTCAGTTATAAATAACACTTATTCAGGAAATTTTCATAAATGTATGCTTAATTTTTATTTTTATTTAATGTAGGAAGATATGAAGATATGTTTATAGAGCATCGCATGATACAACTTCAGATGTGGGTGAATCGAATTTGTCATCATCCTGTTCTTGGTCATTGCGATGTCTGGAAACATTTTATTACATGTACTGATGAAAAGGTATGAGGATTTTCAATATTTTTTACTAAACATGTAATATTTTTTAATTAATCTTTTAAATGGGAAGAATTTTTCTTTTCTTCACTCTCTTTAACATATAATCACTGAACTAAGGATACATACCAAATTTTAAATTTATATCTAACCCTCTTGTGTACAGGTGTATATGTGAAATGAGTGTTGCACACAGTGGAAAAGAGATTTAATTTTTCTTAGTTATAGCTTTTTTCTACATTTCTTGACCAAAGTTTTATTTGATCCAGGTATTGGTTCTACTTAGTGGATTTGCTTTTGTGAATGCTGAGGATGATTCTCAGATTCAAAATTAATTTTGGAAATCACTGAATTTCTCATATGTAGTTGCAAACTTCTAGTATTTGTTTTGAATTTTTTGCTTTTTTTTGCATATTTTATTAAAGTATTTTTCTTGGACAAAACATTTATTTTTAACTATAAATCAGAAATGTTTCTGCTCATGATTAATGTTTGATGCATTAAAATTTATTTACTTACTGAAATTGTGTGTATTTTAAAATAGGGTTCTATTTTGTAACATTTTAAATTTATGTTGAAAAAGCATTAACGCGAAGATATGCAGTTATGGTACTTTGTGTAATTTTTTTCATTTTAGGTTCATAAATGTTTTTCCTTTTAAAAAATAACATTGAAAATAGTTGATATAGAAAGTGATAATAAGAAAATTTTTATTGCTATAAGAGTCCCTCGTGGCAATAGAATGCAAATTTGAACACATATATTTTCAGATAATCACTTACGAATAATGCAACAAATATCAATTGTGTAATAAAAGTGTGTATATAATACAAAAACAATTGTGTAATACTGAAAATTCCAGAAATTTCACATGACATTGCCTATTTTTTAAAACTGTAATGTGATGTGTTCCATTACAAGTAAAAAGCTAAGAATGGCATTGCAGTAGTACTTGCAGTGTGAAAAAATACTATAATTAGGACACTGATTCAGAAAAAGGTAAAATAAACCAATAGTGTCTGGGAAAGGAGGAAAAAGAAAAATAATTTTCTTGTACTTGTTGGTGGATAACACTGAAACATATACTTGTTGAGCCTTAAATTTGGTAAAATATTTCATACTTAGGGTTTTCCCTTTTCCAAGTAATAATCCTTTATTATTTCACCATGTTATTTCATTGTAAATGGCATGTTGTTGAAGTTAAATTGCAAGATACAACATCCAAATACCCCTCTTTTTCCCCCAAGTGTGATAATTTCAAACCATGTCCATGTGATATTTGAGATAAATAAAGGTATCAAAGATATTGATTAATTTAAATAATTAGTTTATTTATGTCACAGCTATTATTAACAGATTATACATTGACGTTATTAAACTTAATTATTAGATTATTAGAGTCCCGATTCTCTGTTTGCAAGAGCGGAGTTTTGTGGGGTCCGCTCTTAACGAAGTTTTCAAACCACCTTCTGTTCTCTCTCTGCCCTCTCTAGGGTCTCCGGGACGACCCGGCCCCCTTTATCATCGAGTTGCATCCGGTTCGTGGGCGGAATAGGAGGGGGTTCCTTGTGGTGTTAAAGGTTTCCAAAGGGCAATCTAAGACAAGACCGCACAATAATTTAAGGTTGCAGGTGTTTCTTGAATGTGTGGCTCATATCCGCAAATAAGCATTTAATTTGGCGGGAATCGTTACACCATGTCATATAATGATCCTGAAAATCTGTATACCTTTGTCTTGTTTCGAAGGAGATTCACAGTTGTCTGGGTTTGGAGCCAAATATATAGTATAGAGCAGTGATACTCAACCAGTGGTCTTTTCTGTGTGGGCCCGGTTATGGCCCATTGCACTAAAAAATCAATTATTTAAGAACAATATACTAAAAATTTAGCCAAAAACTCCAGCAATGAAGCAATGAAATCTATCAATTTATTATTTTTTTTTTGGTAGTAGAATGTAAACAAGAGGCTTGGTCATGGATGAAAGGTAATCAAAACAATACCATAACTCTATAATAAATGCATAAAAGTAAATATTTTTTGTGAGAGTTTGATAGAAGGGTTAATAAAGTATTAAAATATAAAACCCGAAACTGAGAATTTTAATATTTTGATAAATTTTGTTTTGTCCAATGCTGCTTTGGCCTTATAATGTTTTTTCTTCATTATCCTCATATTGTGCCCTGCGTGAAATACCTGTCATATTTATGTGGCCCAGCGGGAATAAAGGTTGAGTACCCCTGGTATAGAATGTGACATCACTGGAAAAGAAATTTGCTTTCTGTGGCACATGCTACAGTTTTTACTTAACTTCAAAATTGTTTTTTTAGTTTGCCAAACAGTGGTGTTTTTTGCACTGCAGGTACTGTTCTGGTGTCATTTGTGATTTTTCACTGTGAAGATCATATTCCAATTTTCAAAAATGTCTATTTTTTGAAATTTACAAAATTTAATCACTATTACTGAAATGTGAAAGCTTAAGTATCATTTCATGTTTTTCAATCCATTCCTTAAAATTCCTGCATTTTCGGTTTTGTTCCATTTCTATATATGGTATGATTGCTAGTTCCTTTTTTGTCAGTTTTTTAAAAACAATCTGTATATTTCAAACAATTAACTGCAGTCTTGAAAGTTATTTATATAAACATTCAAACTTTACTACATGATTTATTTTTACTTTGTAATTTTTATTTCATAAAAAAAAAAAAAAAGAATTTGATTGTAATTTCTTCTGCAGATGTGGAAAACTGGAAAAAGAAGAGCTGAAAGGGATGAACTTGTTGGTGCTTCATATTTCCATGCAATCAAAGCTCCAGATGCACCTTTAGATCCTTTTCAAGTGTGAGTGTTCATCGTATAAAAAAAGCATTTTTATTGTAAAAAAATTAAAAAAGAAATAATAAAATCAAATTTTTATTTAGGGATAACCAAGTTGAAAACTTTTCTAAATTTTCTGCTAAAATGGATAATACTGTAAAGCAACTGCATGGAACTGCTCAGGAGTTGTGCAAAAAGTACTCTGGCTGTAAGTGGAGATGTAAAATCGTAAAATTTATATTGCGGGTGTTGATTTTGTGCAATTTATTATGTACTCAAAATGAGATTTATTTAAAAAAACTTTTGCATTAATTCAATGAAAGTAATTTACGTAAATAATTATGCATTATTCTTTCCACAATTTTCTATCATATAGGCTTTGTATCATAGAAAAGAGAAAAGGGGAAAAAATTGGAATTCTCCAATTTTTTTTTTGGTCATATGAGAGGCATTAAGTGAAAACAGTTCAAACAAACTACAAATGAAATCCAAGGAATTCGTTTTACCCTTATTCTTTTATTTTTAACTGCCTACTTATTGAGTGAAACTACAGATAGGATATATTTACAGTGACACACTTTCCTTTTTGCTACCTGGGGTGCATAAATCCTGATGCATTTTTTAAATACACAAAAACAAAGGATAAAAATGACTTGTATGCACAAACTAGTTATGCAGCATTGGCAATACTCCCATATGTAATTGTAAACTGTGCCATTTTCACAAAGATATAATATATACTGGTATAATGAATCTGCTGTATGTGTAAGACTTGGAATATAGATAATCTTATAATTACATAGTGAATAACTTTATATTCTTCCGATTACCTATGCATAATATGTAGTAGAATCCAAAAATTTGGGGATATGGTGTAAAAGTCATTACCTTGATCTTAAAATATTGATGCACAGCTACTTTCAAAATTATACCTTTGTGCATTCTCTTAAAGTACTGCTGGATGCAGTACTTTAAGAGAATGCATCACCAATAAAGCCTCCTGCTGTGCTGTTTTTGCCTCAGCTTATTTTGGAAAATGTCTGCAAATGTTTTTCAACCTGAAAATAAATAAAAATCATGGTGAACTAAGTCTAGTGAATAAACTGGACATTGAAGCGCTTTAATATCAATTTCGGCTTGAAACTCTGTGACTATTTGGGACCAATGTGCAGGTACATTGTCAAACAGAAGGTACCATTATCAGTTTTGTCACATCTGCCGTTTGTGACAAATGGACTCCTTCAAATGAGTAAAATACGTCTAGGTAATACTCTCTCTCCTTGTTTGCTGTTCTGGAAATAAATAAAAATCATGGTCCAGTCTAGTGAATAAACTGGACATTGAAGCGCTTTAATATCAATTTTGGCTTGAAACTCTGTGATTATTTGGGACCAATGTGCAGGTACATTGTCAAACAGAAGGTACCATTATCAGTTTTGTCACATCTGCCGTTTGTGACAAATGGACTCCTTCAAATGAAGTAAAATACATCTAGGTAATAATACTCTCTCTCTCCTTGTTTGCTGTTCTGTTTTCAGGAGCAAATTGTGAATGAGCAATTCCTTTAAAATAAAAAAAAATCCTAGCATGACTTTCCCATTGCTGCATTTTACGATATTCTTTAAAACGCCAATACTGGCACACCTTTAATGTGGACATTGTAGAATCGCCGTACTCCTTTCTTAACATTTCTAGTTTCTGCTAGTGTTTTACCCAAATACTGACAAAATTTAATGCTACAGAATTGTTTTGGAAAAGCCTCATTTCTTATGTCACAGATCAAATATGACTATCTCAGTACAAAATGTCTGTGCACATGGTTCAATCACATGGCATGGATTAAACCATCCTATATATGGAGGGGAGGGATGATAGAATACATTTTAAATAGTGTTACTTTAACTACTTGCTTTGATGATCATAGGATTGTAGTCCTTGAACTTATGGATCTTACCTTGTAAAAATGTTTGATGCTTTATTTGCAATTATTGATTTTTTTTCAATTATGTATGTCGCTTCTAAATACTAAGATTATAAGAGCCTTTGATTTTCAAATTTAGTCCTTTTCTTTTTATCTATGAAATACTGTGAGAGATGGTGAATTTTTCAATTTTAAAGAGTTACTGAATTATAAAATTATTTTCTAAAGTATTGCTGAAATAGAACCATACATCACGCAATTATCCAATTTCAAATGTTAAATTTGAGTTTGAATATTTGTTGCTGTATTTTTAAATTTAAATCCTCTCCTTAACATATGATCCTCATAAGATAAGTGATAGTGGACACAGTTCTTAAAATTTTTGTTTAAAGTGATTTTTTTCTCTGTTAATTATATAGAATCAGAATAATATCTTGAAAAACTTGGATTGCTTACAAAAGGATTACAAATAAGCTTCTACCATTTTTTAAAATCAAAAATTAGGCATTTATTGTGAAAGAACATTACATTATGTTTTATTAAAAATATTGTTCATCGCTAACCACTACTTTTCCCCATTTTTTCTGGCAGCATGCGGATACTGCTTCGGAAGAACACTTCATCTTTTGAGGCTATGAATCAATTTTCGGTGTCTTCATACGTTAAGTACTGCTATCAATTGGAACAAGTGATTATTGGAAGGGGCAATGTCTGGTGAATATGTAGGGTGGGGTAGGACTTCCCAATTGAGTGCTTACATGTAAGTTATGATTGGCACCGCAACTTGTGGACAAGCAATTATCATACAGAAGAATAATTTTGTTGTGTCTGAAGTAGTAATTAGCATATTCGTAAGTCCTAGTAATGGTTTCATTCGGTTGGAGCAACTTATAATACATGACACCAAGCTGATCCTACCAACAACACAATGTCAGGTTTTCCAAGAATATTCGACTTTGCTGTCAATATTGAAGCATGGCCATATAGTCCCCATGATTTCCTCTTTGGGTTATCGTAGTGGATCCATTTTCCTCACTAATTTCCCCTTTCGTTTATGCGTGTCAAGCAATATTTCACAAGTGAAAAATTGGCCTTCAACATTTCTCGGCTTCAGTTCATATGGAACCCAATTTCCTTTCTTTTGAATTATTCCCAATGACTTTAAACAGTGTGAAATGGCTTATTGAGTCACTCATAATGTAAGAACAAATTCTTCTTGTGTTTGACACTAATCTTTCTCCAATAATGCTTCCAATTCTGGATCTTAGTATTCTTTTGGTCTTCCGCTATGCCCTTTGTCTTTGACTTCAAATTCACCATTCTTAAACCCTTGAAACCATTCACAATGACTTCTGTATTACTTTAAGGTTATGGTGTTGCCAGACATCCAACCTTATATGACATTTTACTTCAGAAGATTTCCACCATAACTTACTGGTGGGGTAATCTTTTGTCAAATAGCGAAAACTTATTTGTTCTCTTTTTATTAATCTTTGTATTTTTCACCGTTTCGCTGATATCTTAGTTTTGTGTCTTAATATTGTAAACATGAATTTTATGTTGAAATTATTAATGAGAGCTTAACTTATTGTAGTCCTACTCAAAATATTTCAATTAAACTTATTTGTTGCTTTGCTTTCTGTGGAAAGAAGTAAATAATTTGACTGCAATTAGGCATGTTGGAAGCCATCAAATGGAGATTGAAATATTTCAAAATACTCATCTGATCAGTTTGACAATGGTTTTGTTGTTTGAATCTGTTCAAAATATAAAGAAAAGTTGTTTGTAGATAGTGATAAGATGATTGAACAATAAGGAAACTAATATACTACCTAAAGTAATGTTTTTTTCTTCAAGTACAAAACCTTTAACTTTTAATCAAATTTGTCATGAATATTCTTTTTCTTGATTATGCTGGGCAACAATGAAATTGTTTCTTAGGTGGAAGTGTTCAATTTTGAATGAATTTAACGTGTTGAACATGAATATTACATTGAGAAAAGCTGTTTGGTTCTGATTTGAGATATTTTAAGTATTTTGTGTCAAAAAGGTGCTATAATGTAAAATGTATGCATTATATGTTTTATTATAGTATTTATCATTTAAATAATATATTCCATTAATATTTATCTCGTTAATATAAGGGATTCCATGATTTAGAAGGGACTGTTAATCACATTGATTACTGTTATTTCTGTATGGTATCACCAGCTTCTGTAGGTTTCAGCAAGAAAAAGAAGAGAGCTATTGAATTCCCCAACTTACAATCTGTTCTGTGATCAGTCTTCTACAGATCTTTTTATCAGTTCTGACATGGAGGATCTCAACATGTCGCTGTTTTCTTCAAGCATCAACATCAGCATGTAGTGGCAGTAAGCATGGTGATGACTTTTTAAGTTTTGATGAAATATTTTCTCCACATAAAATTACTTCGGTTGAACTGAATGATTTTTTTTCGCGATTTATATCTTTCCAAAAGCAGGGTAAAGAAATTGATCTCAAGGCTTCACCAGTGAAATCTTCTCAAAGAAAATATTCAAGTGACTTCATTTTGCACATGCCCTCTCTCTTCGAATTTAAAAGAGATGAAAGAAAGTCTTGTGTTCTACAGCGACATTGATGCCTAACTAAAAGAACTCATTGCTCATGAGCCCAATGAATGGCGGTCGTTTATAGATGCTTCAAAAATAAATTTCAAGTCGATTTTGCTGATTGACAACCAGCTTCCATTGATATCTTTAGTGCATGCTATCTGCACGAGGGAGACTTACCACAGTCTAAAGCCTTTGAAAATGATTAACTACACTATAGCTGGCAGATGTGCCGATATGAAAGTATTGTCTGTTGATGGATTTGCAGCTAGGATATACTAAACCATTGTTATTTTTTGTAAGGGACATCACTTTGCACTACATCAAGAGAAATTGACCTCATGGAGCATCTTTTAAGCAAACGGAAAAATAAATTTAGAGCACCCATCTGTGACATAGCTGCATAAAATCATCAGTCCCTCCCTTTGTATATCAAGATTGACCTGGTCAAAAACTTTGCGTAAGCTTTTCATAAGAATAAATCATCATTCAAGTACATGAACAAATTCCTTTGACTCAATGTAATAAGAATTAAAAGCGGTTTTGTGGGGCTTCAGTTTCAAGCTTCTTTGGAGTAAAGAAAAACAGATTTGCGATGTGGTACATCAAGTGTTGACAAACTTCTTTGGAAATGACGAGGCCGAAAACTTCAAAGAATTTGTTGAAGATAGTTGTCTTTATTTCAGAATTTCATCTTCAATATGTCCGTAAAGATCCACTTCTGAACTCCTACATGAATTTCTTCCCTGATAACTGCAGACAGAGAGCATGGTGAATGTCTCTTCAGTATATTACCAGCAAGGAAAAAAATAGTCTCAGTGGAATTGGTGAATGGCAATGTTGGTTGACTGCTGTTGGACTCTCATCAGGGATACTCACCATGTCCATTACAAGTGACAGGCCAAAAGAAATCGAAAGTCCGAAGCATATTAAGATATTCCTAACACGTACTTATTAATTTTGTAAGCAATATTACGAATTTCAAGATTGTCATATTCTTTGTCATATTCGTGTTCAGCACATTGAATTCATCACGAATTTACTTATTGCCCAGTGTTATTGCTAGGAGTAACTGAGCTGATTTTGAAATTAATGTGGAGGTGTATAAAAATGAAAAATTCAATTTATTTAATTTAGACGATTTTATTAATTTCTTACAGTATGAACTAAAATGGAATAAATGAATTTTTTTCTTTTTTCACTCAATGCATTTTTTGTTTCTGTGTTTTCTTTAAGATTTCACTCACACAGCTGTACCTTAATTATCAGTTTTCTGTATAATCTGTCCAATATTTGTTTTTCACATAATTCATTATTTTCAGCTTACAAAAGGGAATTTCACAAGTTGGCTTCTTCTTTCAAAGAACTAGGTGACACTTTTGAAATGGAAACTTCTCCTTGTAAGATATTTTTTAAGGATTTGTAATTTATTTATTAAAATATTCTTTTTGTTTATTAATTTTAAATGGAGTTTTAATTTATAAATTTTAGATTCTACTGATTTAACTAAAGCTATCAAAGTTACTGGAGATACTTATGAAGAAATTGGTGATTTGTATGGTGATCAGGTAAATATTTAAATTGCTTCATCAATTCTTGTACTTAGTATTTTGTAAGTTTTTACATTACTTTCCAAAAGTTAAGCAGTAATGATAAAATCAACAAAAATGTACAGTTTGATTAACATAAAAGTGTTCATGATGGTAGCAAAAGTATTTATGCATTAAAAAAAATTGAGAATTGTGTACATAAAAAGGAAAAAAAAAAAGAAAGGTTTTATAAGTTATATGAAGGCATCACTTGATTTTTATCAAAATGCTGTATACAGACTAAAAAAATGTACATTAACAAGAATAATTAAAAATTTACATTAAATGTATGTGATTATCTTTAACCTTCTTTCAAACTTTACTATTTGTGAATCAAGGGCCAGTCAGTGCATATGCCAGCAATACCCTGTGGTAAACCCGACCATGGGTCCCGAATTGTATATGGCAACCCCTTAGAATAGTTTTGTGAGTCTGCCCTGGCAGTCAGTTCACAAGATGTAAACAAACTAAGATGGTGTGTGATGAGAACCATAATAAAATAAATGAGAATGAGAAATGCTTCTTTCACCACAATGGTGACCTCGTATCTTCACACAAAAATTTAAACTTGTGAACAGTCTTTTACTAAATCAATGGTCATGAAGAAAACATTGTCAATTACGAGCATTTAAAATAAGAACTCAATTCCTTTGTTCATGGATTGAAGTCAGTAGCGCACACAGAAATTTTTCAAGGGGGGTCTGGGGTCGAAAGTTCACCATTCTTGTATCATGCTCCTTTTGATTTTGTCGATTGTCGGGAACAAAACACAGTAAAAGACTAATTATTGAATAAAAAATTAGCATTAATTAATAAAATTAATCATTAATAACAAATACTTAATTAAATTTTACGTACTAAAGGGTGTTTTTTTAGAGGTATAGAACTTTAAATTGCAATAAAACAATGATGTATTATTCGATTGATATGAATTTTTTTTTATTTGAAAGATAATCTTGTGGCATTACATTTTAAATATGATTTCTGGCATATGACTGCCATGGCTGGCTCGGATGTAGTCCAATCTGGACGTCCAATTTTCGATGACTTTTTCCAACATTTGTGGCCGTATATCGGCAATAACACGGCGAATGTTGTCTTCCAAATGGTCAAGTGTTTGTGGCTTATCCGCATAGACCAATGACTTTACATAGCCCCACAGAAAATAGTCTAGCGGTGTTAAATCACAAGATCTTGGAGGCCAATTCACAGGTCCAAAACGTGAAATTAGGCGGTCACCAAACGTGTCTTTCAATAAATCGATTGTGGCACGAGCTGTGTGACATGTTGCGCCGTCTTGTTGGAACCACAGCTCCTGGACATCATGATTGTTCAATTCAGGAATGAAAAAGTTAGTAATCATGGCTCTATACCGATCACCATTGACTGTAACGTTGTGGCCTTCATCGTTTTTGAAGAAGGATTCCACCAGCCCATAAAGCGCACCAAACAGTCAGTTTTTCTGGATGTAACGGTGTTTTGACATACACTTGTGGATTAGCTTCACTCCAAATGAGGCATATCTTATTTACTTTTTTTTATCTTTAATTCTAAAATTAATTAATTGCATATAATAATTTCTGATGATATAAAATTCTTATGATACATGCTAAAAATATCATGTACTATAGACAATAGTGCCAAATTCTGATTAATTGTAATGTTACTGATTATTATAGTGCTTTATTATTGAATGTATATAAAATTCATTGTTTATTTAGTAATTTTATTCTAAAACCTTGCACAATGTCGGAAGTAAGTTCTCTACAAATACCATTATATAATATATCCAATCTCGCCTTGTGGTTCATTATGTGCGAAAGTACATTTTCCCTAGCAACCCCCAAACCCATAACTGAATGTGTAACTAAGTACAATTATACTGTAGCTGATCTCCCTCCCAACACCGTGTCTTTAGTTCACGATATCCTTATTCATCCAGGTGCCACAGACCCCTACGCGCAAATAAAAAATGAACTCATAAATTGTTCAGGAGAATCATTTCAACTGGAGGCGCGGAAACTTTTTCAGGGGAAGTGTTAGGTTCTCGAAAACCTTCCGAACTGCTGCGTAACATGAAACGATGCACGGAATCTTTGAATGTTGATGATAAACTAATGATGGAGTTATTTCTTCAGCATTCGCCGTCTTTGGTTCAAACGATTTTAGCTGCTGTTTCTGACCTCACGTTAAACAAAGCCGCTGACATTGTGGACAGAATTCTCGAAGTCTCACCACCTCATATTGAAATTTTTGCTGTTTCTATAATAAAAAGGAGCAAACATCAGAATCTAAACTGGTTCTTGAAATAAAAAAATTAAATGAAAGAATCGATCGCCTTTCAATCTCTCGTGATCACTCTCCATACCGTCGGAACAAAAATTCCCATGAAAGGAGTATTTCGAATAAACGTGATTTTTCGATTTACTGGTTTCACAGGCGGTTTGGAAAAAAATGTAGAGCAGAAAAATGCATTCAATTATGCACATGGCAGGGAAACTAAGCCAGCAAAGAATAATGGCGACTTATTCTTTGCCCAAAGAATCACGTCGCCTGTTCATTCGAGACCGGACAACAAATATATCTTTCCTGGTCGACACCGGCACCGATGTGTCTTTAATCCCTGCTAATATCTATCAAAAAAGAAACTTTTATCAACAAACCCATTTTGCCGTGAATTCTTCCACAATTAACGTGTATGGGCAGAATGTTAGACGTGTATCACCTACTGTTCTTTTAAAATAATGTTTAAAAGATTTGACACCTGCTTCCTATAAAGTGCTCCAAAATCAGGCAATCAAGGGGGGATAAATTTCCATGTAATTTCTTCATTTGTTAAATAATTGGCAAGAGAATATCTGGTGGATTTTTTATCAAATTATATAAACATTGCAATTCTCTGCTTGCACCTATGAAATTTGTAGCATTATCAGTACAAATTGAAGTACTTTTTCCTCTTCTACTGAAAAATCGTTTGAGAGTTGCAATCATAGCTTCTGTGGTTAGTTCTGTGACAACCTCTACATGAATAGCTTTTGTAATAAAGCAAATGAAAATTGCAACATAACATTTGTGGTAAATGCCTTTTCGTTGGCCTTTATATTTAATATAAAATGGGCCAGTAAAATCTATTCCTACATGAGTAAAAGGAGAACTAGGAGTAATTCTTTCTCTAGGTAAATTTCCCATAATTTGTTTGAAAATCTTAGGTTTGTTTTTGAAACAAACAACACAATTTTGAACAATTTGTCTGGCAGTGTTTCTGCCACCTAATGGCCAGAACTCTTGTCTGACTAGATAAAGTAAGGTTTGAGCACCTATGTGCAAATTTTTCAAATGGTAATAATTCATAATTAAAATAGTTAACTTGTGGTTTTTTGGAAGCAAAATGGGAAATTTCTTACTATATGTTAAATTTGAATTACTTTAATCTACCACCAACTCTAAGTATGTTTTCTTTGTCAAGAAAGGGATTCAAACAAGTTAACTGACCTTTTTTAATGGTTCCACCATTCCGAAGAATTTCAATTTCTTTGTTAAAAACTGTTACCTGGATCCTTTTAATCAAATGAAGTTTCGCTTTCTGAAGTTCCTCGTTTGTGAGCAGACCTGAATCGCGATATGTATTTTTGACATTATGCAGGAATCTGAAAATATAACTAAAAATGCGAATTTCATATAATTATTTGTAATATTTAAGAGAAAATTTTCAAAGTTAGAGTCCAAGATTGATGTCAAGTTGATATCAGATTGTTCAAGTTGATCAGTTCTGACATGTAAAATTCATCAGAACTGGTAAATGAGGGATCAATAAATTGTTCAGGGATGTCTAGATGCTGGGGACCATTCCACCATAGAGTCAATGATGAAAGTTATTCAGGATTTACACCTCGAGAAATGATATCTGCAGGGTTTTGTGCTGAAGGTATGTGCTTCCATTCAAAGTTCTCCGTCAGAGTTTGTATCTTGGAAACTCGATTGCTAACGAATGTTTTCGGTTGATTAGCTGGAGTGTTGATCCAGGCAATTGCTATAGTTGAATCGGTGTGCAAGATGACTTTAGCTAAATGTACTTGTAGAGAGAGGCGAACTTTTCCCATTAATTGAGCCAGCAGTAAACACGCTGAGAGTTCAAGGCAAGGAATGGAGATGACCTTGATTGGTGTGACACGAGATTTGCTGCTAATAAGCTTAGTTGTGGTGGTACCATCTTCTTTGACACTGTGCATGTACACTATGGCTCCGAAGCATCTGCGTATCCTAAAAGCATGAGTTTCACGTAGGAATCTGTAAGAATGTATCGATATATTTTGAGTTCCTCTAAGGCTTGTTGAGATGACACAAAATTGAGCCACTCTGGTGTGATTGCATCCGGTAAGAATTCTTCCCAATTCAATTTTCTTAGCCATAATTTTTGTAGAAAGATTTTTGCTTTGCTGATGACAGGGCCTATTAGTCCAAGAGGGTCATAAAGTCTTGCTATGATGTTTAAAACATCTCGTTTTGTATAAGATGCTATTGAAGGGATTGAGACTTTGAACATGAAATAGTCTCCTGCTGGTTTCCAGCAAGAGACTATTTCAACCTAAGGTTTTTAAGCCATAAAAACCTTAGGTTTTTATGGCTGATTCTGGATTGGTTGAAAAGGAATGCTCTTGATCTGAAGATGAATTAAGCAGCTCCTTTGAATTGGAATTCCATTTATGTAATTTCATTCCACATGTTTCCAGCATATTTTGCAACTGACATTGTAATTGGCGAGCAGTGTCGAGATTTTGTGCACCCAACACTACATCATCCATGTACACGTCTTGAAGAGCTACTTTGGAAGCTAAAGGAAATCTAGAAGCTTCATCCATAGCTAACTGTTTGAGAGCTCGTATAGCTAAAGAGGGAGCACTGGCTGTCCCATACGTGACAGTTTTCAAACTATAGATGACTGATTCCTTATAAGCTCCTGTTTTCCACATAATCCTGAGAAGATCACGTTGAGCTGGATCAATGAGGATTTGTTGGAACATCATCTGGATGTCGGTTGTAAAAGCATATTTGTGTGTGCGAAATCGTGTCATGATTTCAAAAGTGTCTTCCTTCACTTCACCTTTCAAGAGTAGGTCATTTAGGCTTAAACCTGAAGTAGTAGAAGCTGAACCATTAAAAACAACTCTTAATTTGGTAGTTGTTTTATCAGGCCGAAAGACTTCATGATGTGTAAGATAATAAATATTTTTTGCGGATGTTTCATCTGCATGTTCTTCTACTTTTTCCATATGCCCCAAGTCTAAGTATTGCTGCATAAATTCCCTGTATAAATTTTCCATTTGCTTACCTTTAGATAATCTTCTCCAAAGCTGATCTAGTCTCTTCATTGCTAAACCTTTTGAGTGTCCTAAGCCTTGTATGTCTTTAACTGGCATTTGTACTACATATCGACCAGCTTCATTGCGCATGTGAGTCATTTGATAATGATTTTCACAATATTCCTCTTACTTGCTTAATGGCTTTTGACCTTCGTTAATTGTTTCTATCTCCCAAAACTTTTGTAACTTATCATCAGTGTTTTGCATTTGTGGTATGAAACCACAATATTGGTTTTGTTTGTATGAATGTGTGGTTCCGGTTGCAATGTATCCGAAAACTGAGCTGTGAAATACAATTGCGTTGTCTGATATGCGAATAATTCCTTCCTTAATTATGTCAAAAAATGCCTCTGCTCCAATTAGCAAATCGATTTTTCCTGGAACACCAAAATTTGGATCTGATAGTTCCTGAGGTATTTGTAAATTATTGAGGTTTATTTGAGAAACGAAGAAAGTCTGTAATTTTTGAGACAACCAGAAAATCTAAAGTTGTAGAAAATGAGCCATTGCCATTTATTATTGTAGCTCTTAATTTTGACATGACTGTGGTTTTATTTCCGGCTGAGCTGGAGATGGGAAAATTAACTCTGTTTTGTGGAGCCCCTAAACGGTTTGCGAAATCTAACATAACAATATTAGACATGCTACCAGAATCTAAGACTATGTGTGCTTGGATGCAACTTCCTGTAGAATGATTCAAAACCCAAACTACTGCTGTGGGTAGAATTACGGTTTTGCTTCTACTGGTACAAAAGAGGGATACGACTGTATTTTCCTGAGAAGTGTGAAATTCCTCTGCATTGGGATTCAGCTCCTGACCTTGTAGTGGTGATGTGCTATAAATCGGGAGCGTTGGCAGATTCCCCCTTTTGCCTGTGAAGCAGAGTGTTATGTCGAAAGCCACATACACTACAAGAATTTTTTGATTTACACTTTAAAATTCTGTGCTGATCACTTAAGCAATTGACACATATTATGCTTCGTGACGATTTCCTTTCTCTGTATTGCATTTAATTTCATAAAGGAATCGCACTTAAAAATGGAATGTTTTTGCTTACACAAAATGCATGCATACACAGAATTGTTAGATTTTATAAAGAAATTTTTTGATTTATTTCTATCTTGTATAAACATTTGTTTTATGAAGGTATTTTTATTTATATTGCTTAAAACTTGAGCGCGTTTTTCTAAAAATAAAATGAAGTAATCAAATTTAGGAACTTCGGTTGAATTAAGGCTGTATTCAAATTGTTTGAAAGTCTCTTTATCCAGTTTTTGAAGAATGATGTTTAAGATTAATTTGTCCGAAAGATTGTTTCTTTCAAATTCCAATACTTTCGAAGCGTGCATGTTTTTGTATACATCATCAATTAAGTATCTTAAATCTTTTGCTGATTCATTACTTAATTTCGCTATGTTTAAGATAGCCTTTAAGTGCGTTTCAACTATTAAGCATTTATTTTCATAGCGTTCTTCTAAAGTTTTAAATAAAGATTCAAATGAATCGCTGATAGTCTAAATTCTTTGCTTCTGACATTAATGCAGCTTTAAGATAATGCAATTTTTGCTCTGAGGAGAGTTGCGAATTTGTTGAGATAATGTTGTTAAATTGTATTTTAAAATTGCTCCATTCTTCATATTTTCCAGAAAACTTTGGTTAGGGAATTTCTGGAAGTTTTATTGATAACTGTGGTCGGTTTTGATGTGACCATACTTGTGTTGAATTTGGAACATTTAAGTTGCATTCATGACGTTTGATGTACGATTTAATTTTATACTTTATGCTAATAATTTTTTCCGTATATTCTTCGGATGCATTAATTTCAGTATCGAACTCAGAAGCATCTACTATTAAATTTTCCATTTCTGAATTAAGTTGCTTCAATGAGAGTTCTTTTTCGATTAGTTGATCTTGTAATTCTATCTACATCATCACTGTTATTTTCAATGTAATTTTGTATTTTCGTAATTAATTTTGTTACAGCTGAATGTATAGGCGCTCTTTTATTTTTAATTTTTTCAATTGGATTCATTTTTACTTTTGCAGTGATAAACAATGATTTATAATTTTTGCAATGAAATAAGCAATAGAGGTATGAAATTGGCTTACCTCTATTTAAATGCAGAGCCTTGCAAGAAGTCAAATGAATGGTATATGATTGATGTGTTCTTGCGAGAGAATGAAAACACTTGGAGTGATGAGCGTTGAATGGAAACAGTTCAAAACAGCTCTAAGCTGCAGTCGGGTGAAACGGAAACACAAAAATGAAAACGCAAGCTAAAGGTGTGAGGGAACACAGTCCTTTTTGTGACCTGTGGGGTCTGTCGATGGGGTGAATGTCTTTGCGAAGTTCGAACAACTTTGGGTGTTGTTCTGAGAATTTAAGCAAAATAATGCGTATGTATAATTTAGTTTAAAGCCTTGAATGTGGATATCCATAAATTGCTGACGATCTGCATAGTCGACGAACCATATGTTATTGCGAATAGTATTGTATTTAATTAAATATGTGTGTTTTAAGGCATAAGCATTTATTGCGACTGCTTTGTGCAGTGTCTCCCTTGCAAGAGAATGTACAAGTGTGGGTGACGATCGCAGCACCAACATCTTCTTCAAGGAAGATTATCCACTTCAATGTCATTAGGGCTAAAGAACTGTTTACATCTTTTCCTGTAGAACATAATGTTCCAGTTGATTGCACCCAATTATGCCAACCCTCTTTTTTAGTAAATGTTTCCAAGGTCTGATATTACCTAATAGTATGGATGCACAAGGACTCTAACATTTTCTGCGATTAATGAAATAACTTCAGAAATTGAGACAAAATCAGAAAAAGCATACTATTAATTGCATGAAACAAGGTCTTTTTGCAATAACACCCAAAGGCAGCATTGATACAAACTACAAATTATATCTCATCATGGTAACTTACTTTGATCACACACATAAAAAATGTCTAACTCAAAGAGTCCTTATTGGAATTCCAAATTTGCTTATGGATTCATTGGATGGATTTTTAAAAAAATGGACATTTAGTTTAACTTATTACAGATAATTCTGTAGTAATGCAGTGTGTGTGTCCTAGTGCCACTAAAAACTTGCAGTGTTAAATCTGTTGAGTTCTCAAAAGTCCTCCTGTTGGTATATTGTGAAAATTTGGAGAGGGAGTGCTTGCCCACAGGTGTTATTCTTGTCACTTAACCTTGGTTCAAAAGTATGAGGTCCTTCACCGATAGTCTTCCAGTTGCTTCAAAGTGTAATGTGAATTGAAATTAAATTAAATTGGAAAGGTGATGCTTCTTTATCTTTAAAAGTTGATAAGTGCTTGTATATACACTCAGGAACATTGAAAATAGCGACCCAAGAAGAAAGCATCGGATTGGAATGAAATTTAATACACATAATGACACAGATGAGATTCACTTGATCTCAAAAACAAGACAAACGAATACAGGGTGTGCAACGACACAAATACTGGGCAACTTAAAATAGAGCGTTGGACCACCTCCAGCTGCAATACATGCCGCCACACAGTCCAGCATTGAGTTGATTAGACACCTTATGTTGTCCTGAGGCAGATGAACCCACAAATCTTGAACAGCCAACTCTAAAACATGTACTGAGTGACACGATGGCATCTGCCGTTTTAGCTGATCCCACACGTGCTTTACAGGGGACAAATCGGGGGAGCGGGCCGGTCATGGAAGAGTCTGAAAATGACGTAGGAAGTCTTGAGCAACTCTTGCTGTATGCGGACGAGCATTATTTTGCTGGAAAATTGACCCTGGGAGACCATTTAGGAAAGGTCCTACATGGGGTCGAAGAATATCATCAACGTAACGTTGGCCCGTTAAGGCTTCATGCATCACAATTAAAGTGGACCGGCTATCATAGGCTATGGTCCCCCAGACCATTACACCAGCTGTGCGGGCAGTGTGACGTAGAACATTGTGGGGGGAATTGTACCGCTCACCAGGGCGCCTCCACACCCGTACACGGTTATCATCTTCCCCCAAACAAACCAGGATTCATCACTAAACACAACCTTTTGCCAATCTGTGACATTCCACATTGATCTGGCTTGGCACCACTGTAGACGCAGTTGCCGATGTTAAAGGGAGTGCACGGAAAGGGCGCTTGGATTTAAGATTTGCTTCTGCAAGGTGTCTGGAAATTGTTTGTGGAACAATTGCTACGCCTACGTCTGATCGTATCGTTGGAAGAGTCAATGTGGGGTCCACAAGTGATTGCCGCACGATCCTTCGATTCTCTCTCCTCGTGGTCTTCCTGGTCGCTCCAGACCCGGGTTTCCCCGCGTGGGTACCTTCTCGTGTCCACTGCTCCCAGCAATTTCTAACGGCACACTCCGAACGATCCACCTGGACAGCAACACGGCGCGTCGACCAGCCTGCAGTTTTCATCCCGATGATCAGGCCTCTCTCAAATTCGCTTAACTGTGAGAAATGTCTTCTTACCAAAGTCTTCCTACAATCGACGGGTAATCGTCACGTTTATGAATCTTCGAATTTGCGCTGGCTTATATAGCACCCTCTTCCTGATTGTAGCGCCACCTCGGCGTGTATGAGCATGCGTATTGGCACAAAACTTGGATCATTTGCATATCACATTATGCTGTACTTATTTGCAAAGTTTCGCGATTGTACTTAGCTTCCTTCTTGGGTCGCTATTTTCAATGTCCCTGAGTCTATATTCTACTACCTATATAGAGCTGTCGAAATTTTCAACAATAAAGAAAAAAAAAAATTTTAAACCTTCCATGTACTTGATGGTTATCGTTTGATTGTATTCTTGACATTAGCTTCTATCTTGATGGTTGATTTCTGTATATGTAATTTTTTATAAATATAACCTAAACATTCAGTAATAAATTCTCAATATTTTTCGTAAAAGCCTTGTTACTGTTGAGTCATTACTTTCTTGTATGTTACACCATATATATGCCTTTAAATTTACTTGAGTGTGCATGCGTTTTTATAACTCAAATCGATGCAAAAGAAGAGTGTCCCATGAATAATTTTCTCATGAAAATATTTTTGGGAAGTTTTCATCGTATTAATTAAAAAAAAGAAAATTCTTTAATTTTTTTTTGTTTTATAAAGTTTAAAATGTTCTTCAAGTTAAAATGTTTAAAGTTCTGAAATTTTTATATATTCAGATAGTTGATCGGGATTGGCTATGGCATACAGTATTTTCATACTATCTTCTACTTTTGCATGATTTTAAACAATTCAAAGTCATGTACATGATCAAATTAAATATTTAATTTGCATCTAATTACTAATTAAATATTCAACTCTTGATTGTATTTTGTATTATCAGGAATGCTTGAATACTCCTCAGAAATGATTAACAGCTGTAACTTAATGCATTATAAATAAGTAATGCATTAAGAAATATGTGAGGAAGTGTATAGAAATCTTCCTCAAATGTTTATCTTAAATGTAGAATCTGTTATTCTGAAAGAATTTACAGTTTCATTGAGAGGCAAACTTAGCCTTTCATTGTTATGGAAAAACAGTTTGTGCAGTTTTTAAATTTCTGTGTAAGGTAGTAAGCATATGCAGTAGCGTAATGTAAACCCCCACAAAATCCGCATCGCCGAGGTAGGGGGAGAAGGATTTTAGGGGACCCAAAATCTGACTTTGCAGGGTGACCCTAATATTCTTTGTTATGCAACTGAGCATAATTTAAAACATTTCAAATTCTATTGGGATCATTTTGGAACAATCTCAATATATTTTACTAATTAAAATGCTTGAACAGCTTTGAATATATTTGGTATAGTAACTTAAAAAGATTAATTATCTAGAGCTGTAAAGTACAGATATGACAGTTTTGTCCCATAAAATTCAACACCATTTGCCTGTATGTAAATTAGATGGCTGTAAGAAATTCATCACAATTCACTATTATGCTGAAATTTAATTTCATACCTTAAAGTGATTAATCATGCACACGCATTTAATACTTGAGTAAATAAATTCTGGTGTGATTTTAAAAAGTGTTTCTTGTGATTAATATGTTATACCTGCTTTAAAATTTGTGTATGTTTGATAGATTTATAAAAGAATAAAAGTTTTCTTTTCTTGATTTCTGAGTCTTAGTAGCTAGAATTCTGATTTTTATAATTTCTGTTGATTATCAGTAGAGTAAACAAGTAGAACTTCTATGGCTCTTTCTGTTTATCAAATATTGTATCATTCACAAAGTAATGGATATGGGATAAGATTTGAGGAAATAAATATTGAAGAAAATTAACATGGCCTTTTTTTCAGATCCAGTTCTTAATTTCACTAATTATTTGTGAAATAAAATGAAATGCTAATTAAATGGCCAGTATAGTTGTCCAACATTTTTCATTAGTTTTAATTGCTTAGAAAAGGGATAAATTGAAAAGTTTTATATATAATTTGCAAAATCATTTTTAGTTTGGACCGAAAATTTACATTTCAGAGAATATCAAACTATCAGGCAAAAATAATACTTTGTAGAGTTTCTAAAGTAAGGTAACTGTGTCTCTCATAATTATGACTAGCAGAAAAGATATATGTTATAAAAAATCAATTTCTCTATGCATTAAAAATTGGATGAGTTACAAAATCAAAGGGGAAAGTTTATTTTTTTAACGAGAAATATCAGTGGATTGGCAACTCTTGAAAGAATAAAGAACACCTAGTGCTTTTGATTAGATGTCTGAGAAAAAAATTGTTTGTTCCTCTGGTTGGATGGATCTCAAAAGAAAGCTAAGGAGTGTGGATAATGGGGAAAAAACAAATTAGTTTTTTGCCCAGAAGATATTAGAAAGTAGTGTTGGAAAAGAACGATTAAAGAGTGCTTTTTGTACATTGCCATAATGCAGAAATTTCCAGAATGGAATGTCAAAATTTGAAGGGGGTGGGGAATGGCTTTATTGTACAGCTATTGAAATAGGTTCTTATAAAATTTAGTTCAATCTGTTGCAATTTTGGGGATAGCTTCAATAATAAAAATCACTAGTTTCATGATTTTTTTCAGCCAAGAACACAAGCTCAATGCTTTTAAAAGCGGATATAAGTTGGAAGTGTGGCAAGTCATTGTGTTGAAGCTTTATGCTTTTTCTCTGTTTGGAAGTTGATCTAATTTTGTTATGAATTAAACCATAATGGAGAGCATTATAACATTTGTAGAGCATAATCATTGTAATCTTTTTAATGAATATTTTTTTTATATTAAATTAAAAATTTTGCTGATAATTTTGTTATACATATTTGAAGGTGATATTTACTGTATTACTGTTTTTTAAAAAGTTTATTTTACATTAGTGCTCTCATACATGTTTAATGACGATTCTAGATTTGTTTTTTTCTTTTTAGCCTCGTAATGATTTGGAACCATTTGGAGACATTTTGCACGAATATAAAGGTATTTTAGCATCATGGCCCGAAATTGTTCAAATTCAGAAGGTAATGCATTTTTTAAAAAATTTTTTAATTATGATATTTTCTGCTTCACTTGTATTGTTTTCTAATTCTAAAATAATAAGTGAACTTGCATTTTTTGTGTTTTTGGTTAATGTATATGTTTATGTAGGTAAAACTTATATATCTAGTGAGTAACATGTAAGGTTTGATCCAAATTCAGAGAAATTTTGGAATCTGTATCATACTTTGTGAGATGTGGTAGTAGGTATATTCTTTTACCAACTGTTAATGATATTTTTTGTACTATTCAATAACTCTTCTTCCTATTCCATTAGTTCTTATTTTACTGAAAAGGAGCTTTCAGTTGGTCTTAAATTCTTGAAAAAAGATTGTCATTCAAAAGTAATCTGATATATATTTGATGAATGAAGCATTGAGAATTGGTGTAAGGTTGTTTAATTAAGCTTTTTTTCCAGTTTTTAGGTGTCAAATTTTTTTCTGGAAGTTGAAAAGTTATTGGTTCTATAATAAAGGATTAGTAATACATTGCTTTTACCTAAAATTTTGAGGTGCACAAATTTTGAAGAAACTTTTGATTAGTAATGAACTGCTTTACATTTTTAGTCTCCTTGATTTTTAATTTAGATGGGTTACAAACAAAGTTAAATTAATGGTACAGACGTATTTCTTTTCTGCATCCATCTCTAGTTTTAACTCTATGTAGATGCAGACTTGTCTATAAAATTTCGTTTTAAATTTAGGATTTCAGTTCATATTTTCTCATTATTTTGAATTAGGTTTAAAATGTTTATTTTTGAATGTTCACCATGTCCAGAATGGCAGATTTTACATATTTGCAAAAATATTGACTATGTATGGGCATAATCTTAAATGCAGTGTTCAAGGAAAGTTGTTTAATCTTAAAATTTGGTTAACTATCATCATTATCCACGACACAACAGCCCAACAACAAGGCTTTCTCATTCAAATATTTTCAACCTCCTCTACTGGCAGCCAAACTCCTCCATTCTTAGTTTTAAGGATTAAACAGTCTTCATCTACTTTGACTATCCATCAATATTGGTCTTCCTCCTCCTCTAGCATTACATGATTTAGTGAACAAGATTTATTTCAGTTTGTTACTGTCATTCACATGAATAACATATTCAGTCCAATTGAATCAGCTTATTTTAGTGTAACAAACATCCGGTTCTTTGAACATTTGGTACAATTCGTATTTTAAATTAAACTATTAAAATTCAACAAATAATTTATTTAGTTCTTAAACTAAAAATTTAAAATTAGAATAATACACAACATTATAAATGCAGCTCACCAAGTGAATAGTACATGGCTCTGAGTTCAGAATTTTGTCTTTCTTTTGTTTGCCATCTTTAGTTACAGTTGGCTTGTCAATTAAGAAAATTTACTTATTTTGTTTGGATCGCTACACTAGCAACTACAATTCATTTTTTTTATTTTAAATTAGATATAGTTGTTTTTATTAAACATTGGTTCCAGAGATAAATAAATTCTTTAACAATCCCCCTTCCCCAATAAAAGATGAGTTGGGGTGTAAGTATTTCCAATAATAGTCACATATTTAGTTTCATCTAGTTTAATAATAACTTTCACTGGTTTAGCCTAACTTTCATATCTTATTTTTCAAAAAGATAACTGTTACTTCTGGCCACCAGAGTCAAGTCATTTGCAAACGTCCAGCATTGGAACAGATTTTCTAAAAATACTGCCCCTGGTGTTAACTTTACATTTCCTGATGGCCCTAGTCCAGGGATGGCACGACACAATATTTTTGATTGCTGCCATATTATTGCCAGCGATCAAAATGGTTTCCATTTTATTTCAAAACAACAAAATTCACTATAAAATATTACGAACAAGGGCGAGTTGCGGGGTGGCTCGAAAAACACTCGTTTGTCATTTTCTCTTAGTTATGTCTTGGACCACAGTTGCTTAAGATGCAAAATTTGTCTACGCATAGCATAGTCAATTTCGACGACACAACTGTATTTTAAAATTTATGTGTTTTATTTACGATTTGTAACTGTTATTTAAAATGGCTAGTTCAGCAAAAGAGCAAAAAGCACAAGATAGTAAGTGTAACAAAAAATTTCAAACGGTGAATTTGGAAACATGGCATGATTAGTAAAGGCAAAAAAGCGGTGTGTGTTTTATGTTCTGGAACAGTAGTATGCAGAACATCGTCTGTAAAACGGCATTTTGAGACAAATCACAAATCCTCTTGTCAAAAAAGTCAAACACAGCAAAAATTGTTAATTCCTTACAAGCCATTTGTCAGATGACTCCAATTCAGCATGCATTCTATTAAAAGTAACGTCCTACAATCCTAATATAAGTTATTTGCCATTCACACAACCAACAACAAAAGTCACACTAATGTTATTTTAATTTGAATTACATATATAGCTAAAACATAACTGTACAGTGCAAAGGGTATTTTTTTGTAATAAATAAAGAATTTTGAGTTGTTAGTGTTTAATTGTATTATTTTCCCTATAATCACGTCGAAATTATTTGATGGCAACTTTGTACCTCATTAAACACTTCTTTAAAAAAAATGGCACATTGATCCATAAAGGTTCGCCACCCCTGCCCAAGTCAATGCAATTTTGAGTAAATGGCTTTATAGGGCATCTCCTTGTCTAACTCCCTTATTGATGAATTAGCCATTAGAAAGGCATCCTTGTATTATGACCTTACAAAAAGGTGAAAGAAAAGACCTTACTTACTTCTTTACCAAATTTATGAGCTTTATGGGTCTATCAATCATATATAAGCTTCAAATAATTCATTGGGGGTCAATTAAATCATAGCATTGTAGTCAATAAATAGGAGATGTAAATCAATATTAAATTCATGGAATTTTTCAATAATTTGTCTAAGGCCAAAGATATGGACCTCAGTAGATTTTACCTGTACAGAATCTACATTGATAGTCACCGACAGTATTATTTACATACTATTTATATTTTACTTCAACAATGCTCTTGTACAGTAATTTAGAGAAAGCTTTGTCGCAAATGCACAGAAAACTTATCCTTCTACAGTTTTCACTAACCCCAAAAAATCTCTTTGTTTATAGGTGCCCGTTGTAGCCTAGTGGTCAAGGTAACGGACTCGTGACTAGTGTGTCATGAGTTCGAGTCTTGTACCCTTGAAAACCTCCTTGCAGAGGGGCCGATGCACGTTAAATATGTCGAGGCTCAAATGCCGTCCCATTGGCGTGGAGGTTAGGAGATGGGAAGGGGGGGATCACCCATTCACTTGACCATGGTTCAAAATTATGAGGTCCGTTGCCAATACCCCTCATGCAGCTTTATAGTGCAACGTTAATATAACTCTCACTCACTCCTTTTTTTTATAGATTGGGCATACAATAAGCCAATTCTCTGTTCTCTTCTGAAAGGACCAAACAATTTTTGAATAATTTTTACGGAAAAACTATAATTCTTAGTTCTCTATATCTTAGTAGTTCTGCCTGTTCGAAATCGATTATTCCAGACGTTTTGTAGTTTTTAAGCTCCTTGACAGCATATACTGTTTCCTACAAATTCAGAATGGTGCCAATTCCTTGGTACTATCCAAGGTTTCTTCTTTTGTAAAGTCAAAAGAATTAGAATGTTTACAATTCTTTAATAAGTCCTGAAAATGCACTGAACCAATTTTTTTAAAACTTGTGAGCTCACACTGAGAATATCATCTGATTTATTTCTATAGAAATTGATTCTTTGTTTACAGTATCTTACAATAACTGACTTCCTGTTAAAATGCAAAGCGCACACGTCATCAGATGTTCAATATCTTTAGAGCTTTTCCTTCAAAAGCTCTTTTCTTAGTCCTAAGATTCTTATTTTCATATTCTCATACTTCACAGTATCCTATACCATATTTCTACTACCTTGTTGCAGTTTTTTTAATGAAACAAGTTTTTGTTTGTTTATATGTATACATTCTTCATTGAGCCAATCTGTTCCTCCCTTGAGCTCTATGGTTCAACACAGCACCCCTGCAGTATTGGATACTGTTGTACTAAATCTAAACCATAGGTCTTCAAGATTGGGGGCTCCATCTTCACTTCTGAACTACTCTTTTCCAATGATAGTTTAAGTTTCAGCCTGTTTTTTTCCTTTTAAACCTATTATAATCTTAATTTAGCAGTTATTTAAGCCGTTCTTTACTGACATTGGAGATTTTCCCTCACATTATAGCTAGAACGAATAATGATCCGAATTTATAGTGGCTCTCCTTAATTAAGTTAATGAAATGTCTGACATCATTAAGGATGTGATCAGTCTGATTAAAAATCACACCATCTGTTGACTTCCAAATATATTTGTAAATATTTTTATGCTCAGAGCAGGTACTAGCAATCACTAGGCTATGTGCAATAGGGAACCTGATGAGGTGGATTCCATTATCATTTGATTTATCATGTAAGCTACGCATATCAGTGTTAGGTTTGAACTTTCTCTTCGGCCGCATTTTAGCATTCTGATCACCAACTAAAAGGCAGCTCCTAAAACATTCAGAAAGTTCTTTGTAAAATAACACTTTCTCTTCATCTTCCTTGTCCTCAGTAGAGGCATATATGTCAATGATGTTGTCTTAGAAAATCTCTTTTTAATATATAACTTGCATAATCTTGGCATTATAGCTCTAAAATCCAAAATTAGATGTTTTGTTTTCCTATTTATCATGAAACCTATAGTAAGTGCTTTTTGTCATGACAGCTGTAAAACAGTATATGGTATTTCTTGTCAACTTCCCCCTTTCCAGTCCATTTCAACTTCTGAAATGTTACAATATCTGTCTTATACTTATCAAGTTGCTGTATAAACCCCTGTAGGGCTCTAGAATGATAAAAGGAGCAGGCATTGTTTAAACCAAAAATCAACCCCTTAATCCATTTATGAGTTTGTTTACAAGAGAGAGGCATTAGGTATCTTCCAATTCAAACTTCAAAACAAGTAATTTTTGATGAGGATGAGGTTGTTAGTTTCTCACCCAATCTCTAACTAGGGGAGGAAGACCAGTCCCCTGATATTATCCTCAGGGGTAGGGTGCCCGGCTATACCGCCAAACACTGGGTACGCATTTTTAGTCACCTTCTACAATGTGCATGAGCTACATTGGGAATATTTTTTTATATCCAGTCACCACACATGTAGGGTTAAATATACACCACATAAATTCTTAGTTTCAAAGCTCTCTTATCAGTAAAATTTGTGTTGAACATTTTAAATGGTTACCAATCTCTGTAATGATGCAATACCTGGAGTTAATGCATATTTTGAAAGAAAAATGTCTTTAAAATATAGATGAAACAAACGATTTTGTTTTCTGTTACCATATTCTGTTTATTGGAACAATTTAATTGTTTCAATTTTAAATTCTGGTTTTAAAATTGTAACTGATTATTGCATAGTAATCTAGTATTGTTAAGGCATACAAAAAGTGCGTATTCTCAATGTCTTAAAAGATTAATTGATAGTTATTGAAAATTGTTAACAGACGTTTTTGTCAGTAGGTAGGTCACAATGTGTTATACATGTGATATTTTAACCACACACATATTAATGACAAAGAATTTGCTTTGTGTGTTTGCAAGTACAATTTATATAATCAACAAAGTTGGTTGAAAAGATTGTGCATTAAACATTAAAATTCTAAAAATTTCATTACTTTTTCTATTCAGATAAAGAAGAAAAATAATTTACTTTTTATATTTAAATTTCTTTTTGCTCACTTTAGTGGATTAAATTTAAAATATACTCAGTTTTTGAAAGGTGATTGAATATTAATGGTCACTTAAATGTATCAATGTGTGTTTTTTATGAGGCAGTTTGATTTCTGTATTTTTGAGTTGGATTTTTACAGAAATGGAATGAATTCTTTTAGTATAAAATAAAGATCTATGTTGTTTTTAATTTTGGAGTTTCTTTTAAGTGGAACATATATCTTGTTTCTAAATTTTATACTTAATGTATCAAAATTTGGTAATATGTATAAAGTTTATCTTCATATTTCTGAATTAGGGTGCTACACAGAAAAAAAGGGAACATCAGAAATTAATGGATGAAGGAAAATTATCACAAGAAAGTGTTATGGCTATAGCTCGCCGCACGGATATTATATCTTATGCTGTGCTTGCTGAAATAACACATTTCCAGCAAGAACAAGTAGGAGAATTCAAAGATATGATACAAAATTTCCTTCAGGAACAGGTTAAATTCTATTTAAAGGTATTATTTAGAATCTGAATAACTTGTTTTTGTAAAAAAAATATTTATTTTATATCATATATGAAATTATTATATAAAAATATTACTTTATTACTTATTTACATAATTTAATATCAAATAATACAAGTGTAATATTTTTCCGGATGTAGCTCTTGTAAAATTTTAGCTAAAGATTGTGAACAACTAAACAATTAATTTTGTCTTATTAATATTTTTAAACACTGCCTATGTTTTATTGATTTGGAAAGAATTTGATAAATTTTTGCAATGAAATGCGTAATGTAATTTTGTAACTTAATGTCTTAATAATATGTGCAACTTGCTTTAAGTAATTTTTTAAATTTGACAACAACTCAATAAATTTTGATATGATGCTTTGGAGAATTGCTTTTTATATTAAATATTAGATTTTTTTGCGTGCTTAATAGAAAAAATTATAGATTATTGACACAGTTACAGTTCTATTATATTTTAATTTTAAAAGTGATTGGTAAGGTCTTATAAATGTTTCATATTTCTTTTGAAAAATGTGTATGATAACCTTATTTTCAGTATCAATTTGCCTTTAGTTTACTTTATAACTCTGTATTGCGTAATCGGTTAAGTTTATATATATCTCTATCTTTTAATTTCTTTTTGTTATTTTAAAAATGTTCTGTATTCAACAAAATCAGATTATTAATAGTCTAAAATATTTTTTTAACACACGACAAAGCAGAAAATTATGGAATTTCTATTATTAAGATACTGTATATAGTTATTGAATTAAATGTACTTAATTGAACTAGTTTTCTGTAATTAAAATATTGGAATGTTAAGAGATCAAAGCAAGTTTTTACTGGGAAGAGTAGTACCATTTGTTAGTTTATAATATACTGAGAAAAGCAAGAGTGAGGTTGGCTCATGTTTGAGCCACAAAGGAAAGTTAAGTCTAGATTTTTGTCCCCCTGAATAGAAATTGAATCAAAAAAGATCAATTGGAAATTAAACTTTCTAATTTAGATGTTATGTATTGTCATACTTAAAAATTTAATACTGGATGATTAAATTTCACTTTTATATATCAGGTTTAGTTATTTTTCTGCCAGCAGCTTTGTTGGTGAAAACCATATCAACTCAAACGCTGTTGGCTAGGGAAAGTGAAGAAGAGATCCAGGTTCTCTTTTTTCCTAAGCATTTAAGGGGTTTCCTAAGCATTAAGAAAAAAGGGGGAGGAAGTATGAAAAGTTTTTAATCTCCAGTATAGCTGCTTTGTTTTCTCCTTCACATTCCTGGACTTTTGATTCAGAGAGGAATGCAGCATTTGCATTGGCTACAAGGACACATAACTCCTTTATTATTATTGAAAGAAGAGGAAGTAGGAAGATAATATTTCAAATCTATATGTTCTTTATATTTACTTAGTGATTACATTAACCCTACTAAGATAAATAGTAATATTATTTCCCATTGTAAGATACAAAATTCTGTTAATGGATTACATTGCTTGACCACTTAAAGTTTGCTTGGATCAGGAATAAGCAATAGATATAACACATAGTATTCGTTAATCCATTCGCTAGATTTAATTATTGCATATTTGATGCATTTGGGCACTTTTTCAAATTGCAATGTTTTTCTAGATTGCTGATGAAATATGTTTTTCCTTGCTGTGAAGATAGTTGTACAATGTTAATAAAAATGTTCAATACTATTGTAATGCTCATCATATGGAAAAATTCACACTAATCATACTAAAGGTTATTCATTTTATAACTTTTAAGGTTGCATTAATTCTATTACATATATATCTTACTTGTTCGGAGAAGGAGATATCAGGGGCCTTTTATCATTTGATCTAAGTTTAATTTTATAGGTTCATTGAGACTAGCCTTGTTTGAAACTAATATTAATTCTGTAATTTTAGAAAAGTATCCAATTTTGTTCTGTTGAGATAGAGTTCATAAACAAACTATTGGGATAAAATGTGTTTATTAGTTTAGTTGCAAAAATGATCTGATCTCATTTACATAGCTTGAATTATGGTCATTTGATAAAGAATAAAAATGATATTGCTTGATCATTTTGTACTTTTATTTTCGATTAAATTAGATAGGTTATAAATACTAGTATGAAATAATATGAAATGATATTTAGTATTATAATAAAATGTTTGCTGTATTTGTAAACCAGCTTTTAATTAAATTTTAATAGCTATTTGAAACCCATATGACGTTTTTAACAGTACTTTATGTAATTTATTTAACTATATCAAATCTCATTATATCCTCCATCTTAAAGGTGCCATGGTCAAATTATACTAAACATTTTTAGTATTTTTAAATTTCTTATGAAAGTATTGTACTTTATGATAATATTTTTAGCTGTTTGGAATCACTCAACATCTTACTTTTTTTGTATTGTTTCAAGTTTGTTTGCCATTTGAACAATATATTTTTAAGTTATGTATATATTGCACTCAATTAAAATTTTGTATGCATTGTTTATACAAATTAAGTTTGAAGCTATCTCCTTGCTGAGTTCAAGGAATATATATTCACTCATATCACTTTCATTTTAAAATCTTCTAAGAAATTCTGTATAAATAAAAATATTATGAATTTAAACATTTTTTGACTTTTAAAAAAAATTGCAGAAATTATTTGAGTATTATTATTAAAACTTACTGCTAAATTGGAATTTTTTGTTAGGTATAATTTTTATTCATTAATAGGTTATTTTCCATTGTGAAAAGTTTCAATATTTGTTGCTTTCATATGCATTTAATATTATTTTTATTGGTTTTTTATTGAAAAATAACCAAGAAAATGCTTTAAGGGGAAGCTTTTTTTATACCTTTGTTATCTTTGCATGTTATAAAATCTGAGGAATAAAATTTCTTTAAACTACTTAAGTAAAATGTGGCATAATTGACTTCAAATTAATTTTCATGGCATTTTTATTTTGAATTGTAGACTTTGGCTTTATGATGGAAGTCATAGTTTTGTGCTAGAAAATATCTCTTAGAAGTCTATTTATTTTATATTGATCTAAAGTAATAAGTAATAAAATTTATTAATTAAATTTCATTCGTACTTACAGATTGCACAGAAGTTACAGTCAGCTTTAGATCTTTATGATACATAAGAAGATTTTTCATACTATTTCATTTTGAGACCGTCTTTGCTTCATCGCTGCCATTTAGATGTTTAGTCTACAATGTAATCATTTATTTGGATGTTTTAGAAAGTGTAATGTTTATTTATTGTCTGTATATTGTCTTTTCTATTTTATTTCTGTTTGAAAGACTGGCAGCATATGTAGCTTGATCTTAAATGCATTTGTTTTATTAAATTACAAAACATTCTATAATGTATAAAGGAGTAAAAAAATGGATTGTATTTGTATATTTATTTTAATTCATAAATATTTTATTTTTGATAAAAAAAAGACATAAGTTGAATGAAAAAAAAAGGCAACTATATTCTGACATTTCTAAATTATTTTTTATGTTTAGTGTGACTAAATGTGTTTCTAGTCATATTTTAACTAAAACCAGCATTTTAAAAATATTTTGCTTATGAAATCATTTTTTTAACTTGTTTGTTTTATAATTTTTGCTTATTTTACATGACTTTAGACCATGTATGCTTTACGCAATCTCATTTTTCTTAAAGATGTAAAATTCTTTTTATATTCTGTTTTACTTTCTTTTTTAAATAGTTCATGATAGTGCATAATGTCATTACATTTGTGCATATTATGATTGCTAGAATTTTGTCTTATGTATTTTTATACAATGTTTATTACTAGCTTTTTTCATTATTGATATTAAACACCATCTAATTTATTTTTTTTTAGAAAAAACTAGCTGAAATATATACAGTTTTGAGTTACGGTGTGATCTATGGATTTTTATTTTCTTAAGCTGATGCCATGTCATTTGATACTAACTTTTTTGGCATTTGATTTTACCTGTTTTTGAAACTTGAAAATGTTTTATTAAACTACCAATTTTCTTAAAATTTAATAATTTGTTTAAAATTATTACAAAATTATGTTCAAAGGCAGGATCTCTAAAAAGCTAAAAAAACCCTAATATTTGAAGGAACATTATTGGTTAGATTTTATTGAAAAAAAAAAAAAAAAGAGACAATCTAATTGTACACTTTTCAAATTATTATATCAGTGCAACTTATCAGAAATAGTTAATATAAAATTTTGTTTTTACAAAATTTGAATTGGTTTTGTAATAAATCAGTTTGATGTCTACATTTTTTGTTAATAATCTAGAAGTTTTTTCATAGCATGAAATTAATTCTTTTCTCTATTAATATTAAAGTAATTATATACAACTGCATATTGTATTATAAGCAACTTTGCGATTGCAGTGATGGCTGAAAAGATGTTATTTAAAGTATTTTATCAATGTGTTTATAAAAGTTTTAAAATAAAAATCAGAAGTACGGTATGCATTTTCTAATTTTTCTTTTATGTTGCTTTTTGATATTGATATAACAAAGAGCAGCAGACATTTAAATGACTGTTTTATTCCTTCTTTTAAGTAGAACTTTATGTAATAGCGAATAATTTTCCTTTACAGAAATGTTTATCAAATTATTAATTTATTTCATTTAAACTTCTCTATTGAATTCTTGTAAGAAGGGATTTCAGGCACAAAAGTTGAATTAAAAAATTATGTATGTTTGAATTTTTGTGTGATAAATAAACTTTATATTGTGTTATTGTAATTTAGCCCTCTCTTTGAAATAGTACAATAAAATCTGTTAAGCTATCAGCAGAGATGCTATGATGACTCTTGCTGAAATTCCCTTGGTAATTTCTTAATGTTTTAGGTGCTCCAATGTCTTCCTAATTCTGAAGATAATGCTTTGAAAATTATCTTTATAAAAGCATTCTGCTATTTTTACTTAAAATGCATGCATTGAATTTCATTGTAATTTTAAATTAATTTTTGGGATGATTATTTACACATTCCATATTTTCCTTTAAAAAGACGCATGAATGGTGATAGCCTTACATTCCTAGCAATAGTTTTTATAAATACTATGAAATTAAATACAAAATATTATTATATTTGTAATTATATTTATTGGAAGAATGTTTTAATACATGAACAGATAAATGTACAAAGCTGAAGTTATTAGCAAGAATTCAACATGTTCAAAGTGCTAGTATGATAGTAGAGTTAAATATTTTATATATTTTTGTTACATTAAGAAATTTATCAGAAAATTTATGTTATGTTTCAAGTACAATCAGTAGTTTTAAAGCTTAAGTGAGTGAACATCAACAGTTGCTTTTATCTATTAAAAAATTAGATTTTTTTTTCATTAATAGTATTTTATAATGTGAATACTGTTAATTTTATGTTTCTTTCTATTTTAAATTCTATTCATTATTTCTTTAACTTTCAATTGAATTCTCTAGATTTTTGTGTGATTGTAAATTTTATAGTTTTTTATACATTTACAATATTTTCTATTTTGATGTGTTGTAAACATAGTTTTAGTGTACTATTTTTATAAACTTTTAAGCTGAAGTTTGTTCCATGTTTATGCATAAGTATATTACAGTTTTATTATGTCAGTATTTTAGGTGTTTAAAAACTTAATCATATCTGATAAATTATTTATTTTAAGAATGCATTTGACCCTTCATAAATTGTTTTATATTTAAATAAACGTTTACAAATTTTTATTGATTTTCTTTACCATTTTTCTCTCCTCATATAAAAGTAACTTATTTAAATGCAAGTTGTTTACATATATGTAAAGTTCGCCTATATTGCTGTATGGTATGTATTATGCTCTGGATTCAATAGGTATTAAATCGAATATTCTAGTCAGTGTTATTTGCAATAAGGAAACATTAAATTTTATGGTAACTCAAAGTAAACCATTAATAGTACAAAATGTTTTGTCTTCATTATTTGTAACTGTATTTCTTTTTAAGTTTTTCATTTGTGTATTTAATTAAAATTTGGAAATATGAAGCAAATATTTTATTTATAGCAATGTTGTGTTTAATTTTTTTATTGATGTTATTTAAATTTGGAATTTTTGTCTGTCTTCATGTGTGTAATTATTTTCTGTATGCTATACCTAAATTTTAAGGATGAGTTTATTGTATTATGGGAATGCTAATGAAAATAAATTTCTTCAAGCAGCTAGAACGTTTTTCTGTAACAAAAAGGGTGCATACTTTTTTTAATGGGTAACATTCATTTACGTTCTTGTTTAAGCTCTGTGTCAAAATATTGCAGGTAGTCGGCAGTATTTGCTTGTCATGTTAAATTGTTTTGAATTAAATATGTGATATTTTTTATTCATTTTTCATTCCTTAATTTAGTGCATGAAAGAGCAAATCCCTGAATTGTTTTTGGATGCATGCATTTTCCCTATTGTTTTAGAAAAATAAGTATAATTGCTCTAGATATTTCGAAATTAGTTGAAAATTTGTTTAAATGTTTATATTTGACAGTTATTTGTGCATTTTTCAAATGAATTTTTTATAACTATTTCATCTCTAGGCATGTTTTAACTTGTTATTATAGTATTATATACTGTAAACTGTTTTTTACATACTGTCATTCCTTTCACTGTTGTTATAGATTTTGCTTCATTGTCATTATGGTGTTCAAAGTGTAATTGTTCTTCATAAACTCTTCAGAAGATAATACAAGACAGACAAGTCTTAGGAGAAAAAGTCATTAAAGAGCTCTTAAAAAATATCCGAGTGCTTTAATGATTATAATTTTTATGTTAATGATGTAATGGTATACATTTTCACTTACATAGTTAAGATTTAGATGAGTAATTTGATCTGTGGATTATTTACTAATTAGAAAATTTTGCATCTTTGTTAAACAGGATATTTTTAGGTATAAGGTTATTCATATTTTTTTGTATTCTTGTGATAAAAATCATAATTGTTATCAAATTTTTTATTCATATTTCTATTGTGTTTTTCTCATTAAGTGTTAATCCTTTCCATATTCATGTAAAATCTGTTATTTAACATTTTTAATATTGCTGAGTTCTAAAAATTGTAATAGCTTCTTATCTTGAGTATTAAATCTTATCATAATTTAGATATAATTTAATTGCTTCTTATTGAAAATGGTAATATCCTCATTTTTCTAATAGATAGTTATGGTAGATTTCTGAGTTTTATTATTTTTAAAAATTTTAAGTGAAAGCCTAGCTCTATAATGGTTTTAATACATTAGATTAAGGAAAATAATGTATGCATATAAATTTTTATTATTTTATTTCTATATTATTCCAGTAGAGATAAACTCTAGTGTCTTTGGATGCTTCATTATATGTGTTTATATAAAATTTCCTTGAGAAAGTCAGCTCTCTTTGTGGCAAACACTCACTCTGTGTTTCATATTAATATATTTCCTTGGAAGTTACTATGTCTTAAAAATTAGTACTTTTAACTCTTTAATTAGAGAATATTAAGAATAAAATCAAGTGAAATGAGTTAATTTATTATAATAAACAAATCTTCCTATGAATTGTTTCATAATTACACTAAATGTTTAATTTTTGATGTCTATAAAGCTTAAATATATAATTTTTATCTATTAATCCCCTTAAATTAATGGATAATATATTGCTGCATGGCTCTGGAATACGTTTTCTTAAAATTATTGATATTTTGCTAAACTAATTGTTTAAATAATGTCTTGGTATATGAAATAATGTAACAAAATGCATTCTTGGCAAGTTGCATGACTGATTATATGTCACCAAAAATTTTAATTTATCATTCATTGTAGATAATACATAATTTAATAAGTAATTATATCAACAAAATAATTCATGCATACTACTTTTTAAAGAAAATTTTAGTCCTAATATATTGCCATGGTATTATACTATTCAGTATCTTTATTTCATATTAGGTGGTATATACATAATTGTTTTAGGGAAAACATTTCATAGAAAATAAATTTCATTTGTATAATGTACAAGATAAATATATTTTATACTGCAAAATTATAAATTAGAATTAAACATTTGGTATAAACAGTTTGAAGTTTTACACTCTTTCCAATAATAAATTGTTCAAAAAAATCAAAATTTATTTTTTAAATAGCACTTTGTCAATTTTTGAATCACAATTCTTTATTTTCATATGTAATAATTCTAAGAAAGCTTATATAAATAAATAAAGAGTATTTTACAAAAATCTGTTTATACAAACGACTTAACAAAATTATATGTAATTTTTTTGTTGGATATGTTACATGTTCTTTCCAGTTCCAGAATTACACAGGAGTTCTAATATTCATTAAATTAACATAATGTAAAGTTCCAATGGCTCAGGCTAATAGTATGAGAATGTTGTAGCAATGCTTTATAATGAACTAGTATTATTTTAATTTTAGATATGTAGGCATATTTGAAAAAAAAAATGTTACACGCAGTAAGCCGAATATGAAATATAGCTGTTGAATATAAATGTATTTTTAGTGAGAAAAAATGTAAATATTAGTCATCCATTTTCACCTCTAAAATTGGGAAATATATCAAAAATGTAATTTCTATAAGTAATTCAATTAAAACATATCAATATATGTTGTGTTGAATACATATGAAAAATTATATATTGAAACTCTCAAAGATTTGAAAATTGATATTTTTCTGAATTCACATTTGTTTTTGAAATGTTTTCACTGAGGTGACTTTGGATTTGCTCATTAGAAAACTGTGCTTTTACAAACAGCCTTATATTAACTGTGTTATTAAAAATTCATATTTTTTCTATTGTAGTATCTAGTCTTGTTGATATTTAAATTTTTTTTTTTATTGAACTTTATATATACTTTTGTTTGCTCTATTTTGCAGCTTGTTTTGAATATTTTTCGATTTATTATAATTATTGTTATTGTACATAAAATTTTATGTAGTCAGTGTCCATTGCCTATTATGTGTGAAAGAATTTGCATTGATAGAGATCAAAAAATATAAGGCTCTAATTAGTTATAATAGCATTGCTCTGTTAGTTCAAGATCTGTCTGTTGGATATATGAGAAGATATTACATATATATATATAACTATATACAAAGTTTGTGTGTATATACATATAGTGTGAGCCACAATTCTTCAACATATATATGTAAAAGTCAATAAATTTCTCCTAAATTTGTTGTGCAGAAATGTTTTTATTCTTATATCAGCAATGGAGTTTGTATAGAAGTTCACTCAAACCTTAGGAATTATGACTGAATGAAATTTCTCATCGTATATTGGAATATTTATATACTGTAGTATTTCAAAATAACACTGACACTTGATACTTTTAACTGTGCAAGATAATTAAAAGTTGGTGAAATGCAGTTTAAAATATGACTGACATGTATCCAATAATTTTAAGGTTTCTAATTATGCTACTTTTAGTTATCTTTTAAGAAAAATAGTATTGTATACAAGTTTTATCTTAGTAAAACTGTTAATTTTTTTGAGTATTTACACTGTTGACAATGATAACTTGTATTGTAATACAACATAAAGTTTTTTTTAGATGAAATTATAACAGAAAAAAATTTGTGTAAACTGTTTTGCAGAGAAACTAAATCCATTTTTATTTTAATGAATGTTTAAAAATTATCTTAAAGGATGTGTGATTTTAATGTAAACCAACAATAATATAGCAAATGAAAGTGAATATAAATTACAATTTTTTAACTAATTACCATTATTTTAAAACAAATTTTATTTTAAATGCCATTGAATTCCACATTTGAAAAATAATTCGAGGTAATTGAACAATTTTCTTTTAGAAGCCTTTTTTGAGAGGGGGGGAGGAGGAATGGGTACGTTGATGCCACTCTTTCTCACTTAAATTCATTCTACTGCTATAGTTTTGATACTTGTAAAAAGAGATTTTGTGTTTATTTGAAATTGTATTGATTGTTTTAAAATTGCATTGCGAGGCAATTGGGGAAGGATTACGTAATCTGGGAGCAGTGATGAGGACAGTATAGATCTAGGGCACACCAGTGAAGAGAAATAGTCCTGATAGATCTAATTTTAATCAGCCTCTCTACAAGTGGTCTTAAGAAGTATGAGAACCCCAACTTATGTCTTTGGGAGATGAAATTTCCCTTTTGGAAGTTACTGCATTTTTCTCGGGTGTATTATATACACTCAGGAGTCAAAATTAATTTACTGAAATAATGCTTTCAATCTTTTCCTCTGAAGGCAATAAATATTCTTAACCCACATTTTAGAGATGGTGGTTTTATATCATAATAACCAGAGAATAAGCCAACTGAAAAATTCCCAAAATTGAAATTGGCATACAATACAATTCGTTTGAAAGATAAGTTTCCCCGAAATTGGGACTTTCAATTTATTATGGAAATAATTTATTTAATTAAAATAGTTCATCTTTTATAATTCAATGCTTTATTCTACATAATTTTCCAATCTGTGAAAAGAGTATTTTTAAGGTGAGTAAAAAATTTAATTCAATAAATTATGATATAAAATTAAAAATAATAATTTAAGTTCCAAGAAATGATATTATGTATTCTATTTCCATTCCAGAGAGTGAATGCAAAAATAGTTTATCATTGAATTTAGGAGAAATTTTAAATCATTATCTCCTTTAAGTAAAGGGAATGTAATTTTTCTACATACATCTTTTGAAAAATAGGTTGTTCCAAAAAGTACACAATCTGAATTTAACTAAATTAAAAGCTTAACCATGTAAAATAACTTTTGTAATCCCAAACATTCAGACAAAAGAAATTTCTTAAATCAAAAATTTGCATGTTTATGCCTCTGTATCTTAAATCTTCTCAATTTCCTAGCATCAATTACAATTTATAGGTGAATGTAATTTCAGTTAGTGAGACAACTTGGTCGAAAATATATTTTAATAATCGACAAAATTTAGCATCCATTATGCAACTTTAGTTACATGGAGCTAAAAGAAGCAATTTATTATAGATATCAATTTATCCATAGATATCAAGTTTTAAACTACATAGCATCAATGGTATATTGCATTCTGGCCTTATTATCCCAAAGACAGAAGGATATATTTAATTATAAATCCATTACATTCAGATAAATAAGTTTTTGTATAAAATTTGTTCTCCATATTTTGTTTTCTGCATTTTAACATAGAAACAAAAAATTGCAACTTTATTGAATGTTGCTAAATTTTAAGAAAAAGGTAAACATATGAATTCATAAGTATTATCTAAAAATAGGCTCAAAATTCAGGTGTTTATATCTTATATACATTTATATCTTAACATTAGGCATAAATATCCTTAAAGTAATAAATCTAGAAAATCATTATCTAAAACCTGTACTGTCACTATATGCACTCTTATTTAAGAAATGTAATTTTTCTATGAGTTCCAGGAGTAAAGTATTTCAAATCCTTTGAATAGGTTTTAGATAATATGACTCCACATTTAATTCATCATCAAAAAGTAGACTTATCTAAGTCAGTTGCTTTGACGATTATTTTTCGCAATAATAAACAATCAAGTATAAGTTTATGCTTTATGAACAGATAAATGTTTAAAAGTTTTCAGCTGTGGCACATCTGAAGAGATAGCATGTCCTTCCAAAATATAATTTTGAATGTAGTAGCAAATGCTCTTTAGTTTGTTCTAACAGGCAGCCCCCCACCCCATCCATAGATTTTAACAAAATCTTCATTTCTTTAAGTGAAATCTATAGAGAAATTAATTTTTTTATAAGTTTATGAAATGCTTCTAATATTCCATTACGAAATTTGTACACCACTTAGTAATGCCAGGCTCAGAGAAGCCATCACTTTCAAATTATCTTCTGGGAACTTTCCAAAAATCAAAAGACTTAGTGTTCTTGTAACAAGAGTTTGCAGTATATTACATTGGCTTCATGGGAACCTTACCAAGTAACTTTGAGCGTACATTTTCTCTACCTGAGGAAAATTGCAAACCACTGAATAATGTTTAATATTGAAAACAGTTACTATAATAAACAACACTGAATTACACTTGAAATTTCATGGTCTCAGGAGGGGAAGGTAAATAAGGAACACCATTCTAGTCAAAGAAAAAATTAATAAACTTCAAGAAAATTTTTGAAATAAAATAGGAACAAATACATTTATTTAAAACTAAACAGCAATATTCATACAACACATTAATAAAATAACACATAAAAATTAAAATGCTTCATCTTATTTTTAAACATGTTACGAGGATAATGAGTGCAAGACATATTGCAACCATGATAGAATTTTTTAAATATTGGAGGTAAAAGGCAGTAAGGAGTGTATATTTAAAATATATTGATAATTACATTCAACAAGTATACTACAATAATACCAAACAAATAGCTCTGTAATAATAAGTCAAACTACAATATAAACAGTTGTATTTTTACTAAAAAAATACTTATTGAAATGGTTTTCAAATTATTATAAAAGTAAATTTTTATATTTCATTATTGATGTTTTCATAAAATTAGGTGCTCAAAAGAATTAATGTTTTTCACCAAAAAGTTATTTTCCTTATGAATTCTCAATAATGTTAAAACTTTTAGAAATATTAAAAAACTTACATGAAGTGACAAACTTAAATGTTACAATAATGGTGTAGAGAAAATTTAATGTACTAATAATTTACACAATAAGAATATATATAATAGCTCAAAAATCTTATAAAAAAAAGTTAATTTTTCTTAGGTTATTCACATTGTGCCAAATATTAAGGATTAACACTTTATCTAACGATGGAATAGAAGTACCACTCACTTTAAAGTTACATAGAATAACCATTTTTACAAATACTCTGACGATGCTTAGCAGGAATATTCCTTGAAGTCCACTCTTCCAAGGTATATGGCAGCATGGGTTCTATGATGAGTATTTTAGCGGGGAAGGCAAATAGTTTTATAGCAGAAATTGTGTTTTCAGCAGATTGCCATTTTTGTTCCAAAAAAATAGTTAATGTCAAAAGGTAAGTGCCTTATTTGTATGTTAATGAAGACCTTAGAAAACGATTTGAGTATTTATTTTAAGTGAACGATGTGTATAATTAATTTTACAGTTGAATATCTGTAATTAATTAGCTCTAACAGATTAAATTTCCCAAAGTTGAGCATTTTGTTTATGTATATTCCTTGATCTTCAATGTAGCGATTAAAAAAAAAGAATACTGCAGTAAATCATAATGCAGTAGATAAAGGGTTAAAATTACATAGAATAACCACTTTTACAAATACTCTGACAATATTTAGGAGGAATATTCTTTTAAATCCACTCTTCTAAGATATATGGCAGCACAGGTTCTATGATGAGTATTTTAGCAGGGAAGACTAACAGTTTTATAGCAGAAATTGTGTTTTCAGCGGATTGCGAAGATAGTCATTTTTGTTCCGAAAAAATAGTTAATGTCAAAAGGTAAGAGTTTTGTTTTTTTGTATGTTAATGAAGATCTTAGAAAACAATTGGACTATTTATTTTAAGTGAACAGTGTGTATAATTAATTTTGCAATTGAATACCTGTGATTTAATTAATTAGCTGTAACGAATTAAAGTTTCCAAACTTGAGGATTTTGTTTATGTACATTCCTTAATTTCCAATGTAGCGATTCCAAAAAATATTGCATGAAAAAAACTGTAGTAAATCATAATATGGTAGATAAAGGATTAATACATAATTATGTATGCGTATAATATATATATATATATACACTCAATTAGCAAAAGAGTTGCTGTGTTTTCCCGAAAATAAGACAGTCTTCTATTAATTTTTGCCTCAAAAAATGCATTAGAGTTTACTTTCAGTGGATGTGTTATTTTTCATGCAGAATAATTCACAGTTACTCAAATACAGCCATGTTTTGTCTTTTAAAACATCCTCATAAAGCTTATCAGTCTAACTGTGGTGCCATTGCAAGAGCAAATGTTTTGATAACAGCCAAACATTTTTCCTCTTCTGTTTTCAAGATTCAACCATCATTTACGCTTCTTCAGCATTTACTTCCTCCATCTACTGACTGAGGTTATTGTAGTTTGATATCCCCTTTTGGAGCATTTGAAGATCCAACTTCTCTTTGCAAAAAAAAAAAAGCTTGATTCTTATGTTTGTAATCTTCCACACATTCTTTTCTTATATTGCAGGAATAACTCTTTTGCAATCCTCTCTTATATGATTATCATATTTCCTTTTAATTCTGTTGCAACATACAGCATATGAATATCAAAGACTAATTGAATATATCTGAGTGTTGTATTTGAATTTTGATTGGTTATTAGTCAATGTTTGGTAAACAACCTCTGCAAGGGCTTAAAATGCGAGCACCCTGAAAAATTATGCCAAGGCTTAGTTTTTGATTATATCTTATCTTGGGGGAAACACAGCATTTTTTTTTAGTATAAACAACAAACGCACAAAGTAAGCAATGTATAATAAAGTAAAAATATATAAACACAATAAATAATTCTTAATTACAAGATTATCACAGCTAAGCCAAACTTTACATGGAACCATTTAATATCTTCTTTCAACATTCATATCTATTAATGAACAGAAGAGTTACATGAGTATGCACAGCAAAAAACTTTGTACTTTGATACAAAGTATGTATTTGTACCTTCTATTTTGATACACTAGGAGTGACATCCCAATAAATTTTGAACATTTCAGTTTCAATACTTTTACAATCTGAATTTTCATATTACTTTTTAATTAAATAATTACTGAATAAGACATGATCTCTGAATTACATGAAACACCTGTTTAGATATTTTTCTTACAATCAGCAGAGAACTAATTTGTATTCTCCACAAATTAAAAATGTTTAAAATTAGTATCCTTGTAAAAACATTATAAATAATAATACTGTCACATGAATAAAATTTAGAACACATTTACTCTTTAAAATATAGAAGAGGACATTAAACATGACAATTTTAAAATTCTTTACACAAGTCTAGTAGAATTATTTTATTTTTTTGTAAACACAATATGTTATATACAACTATTAGTTGGAGTATAGCTGTCCTTCATTTGGAAGAACTTAAAAATAAATCTCTCATCAATTTAGGAATAAGTAACAAAAATTCCTCATTTTCTTCCTTCTCTTTCTAAAGTTTTTTTTATAAAATATTTCTTATAAATATATCCTCAGTATATCATTCTTTTTGATAAACTAATACTTTAAAATGAGAAAATCCTAAATTGAGATGATTTTGAAAACAACTGAATAATTATAATTTAAACCATTACCTTTAAACAGGATGAAGAGATGAGAAATTTATTAACAGTTTTGGTTTAGTTTAGTTGTAATTTACAAAGATTTTACTATTTATTCTATTTAGCATACAAGTATATAAATATCCAAAATATGAGAGAATGCTACAATACCTGACATATTAAAAATAGATAGTCTTTTGTTTATGATAAAAACTAATAAGAATATGCAAATACAGTCGAACCTCTATATTGCAAATTTTTCTACATGGCAAACTTTTTCCTGGAACCTTTCACGATTTTCTTCGTAAAATAACCTCTCTATAGCGAAGTGCATTTTCTAAATGAACTTTTTCTTTTGTGATTCAATTTTTATACTTTATTTTTTTAAAGTATTTCTGAAAAAAATTTCAAGATATTCTCTCTCTTAACACATTTTATGGTGGTCATGAACTGGTTTTATTAGATCCTAATTCACTGAGTGCAATAGAGTTCTGGACGTTTCATCCATGAAGTGCAGCCTATAACCCCCAATGCCTAGTTTACTAGAAACATCTTTGATATCCAGCCTTAGTGGAGTTGTTTGGTGTCCCTGTGTTCTAATTATAAAATAATGCATGTTTAATATTACTTATAAGCTTTTAATTGTAAAATGTCCTTAAAATTCATTAATATTAGTACAAAATTTAGTACTTGTGATTATAATGGGGTTAAAACGACCCATTCCGTGGTTTTAGGTATAAGTATTAAAAACAAAAAATGACAAGTTGTGACGAATCTATACGGAACTTTATCACTAACCTTCTGAGTCGACCTTTTTAGGGAAATTTAATTCCCTACCTATTTCCAATCAACTCCAAAAAAAAAGCGGACAGGATTCCTTGTTATGTAGATTAGATTCAGTATTTAAGTCAAACGAAATAGTAAAGTTAGAGCAGTAGGAGATAGAGATTGAAGCAGAAAGTTATCGTGGATGTAAATTGAAGATTTCTTGTTAGAGATATTTAAACTCAAGAATTGAGATTCCGAGTGGTAAATATTATTTTGTGTTTAAAGTCTCATTAAAGTTTTAGGAGTGAGATTAAAATTAAATGTTCAATAAGAACATTATTAAATATAATTCTGGGATCTCTTATCGTGGTAATTTCTGCGTGATCGTTATTTAATAAATTAATTAGATAATTAATTAATTAAGTTAATTTAAAGGATATTACTTTTAAAACCTCATAATACTAGTAGATGTATTTGTTAATAAGTCTTTGATTCTATTTGGGAAAGATAACCAAATAAAGAAAGTTATTTATAAAAATGGCTACTGGTTCTTCTTTGACTCAAAATTATTCTCGTTCTCAAAGTGAGGTCCTAAGGGACCTTCACAAAGTATTTAACATATCATATTTTCACAGATTATTATTGGTATAAAAATTGGAAATTAAGAAATTTTGCTCAATTTCATTACTAACTTTTTGAAAAAATCAGAAACAAAATTGCTTTTGGGTCAAAATGACTCCATCAGCAGTTCTAGTATTAATTTTTTAAAAAAAAGGCATGAATAATAATTTTTTTTATATATAGTGTTCATGAATTTAAAATGTATTTTAACTGGTTTATAACATATATTAAAAGATGAACCTCTATATAACGAACTTTTTTCTGGGATTTAGCAATTTTGTTATATAGAGGTCCAACTGTAGTTTAATTTACATAAAGTGAAATTAATATACATATGCTTTATTATGTCTGATCAAATTAAAATTTTTTTAAGAGATTCTGAAAAATATTCAAACTAAACTACACTCTATAACAAAAAACACGACGCACTAAGAACGAGTTATCTGAAAGAAACAAAAACTGGCAGATAGAAAGATTATGCACAAGATAGAAAATGATTAAAATTTCAGAAAAATTGAATGGTTTATATCCGAATTACAAAGTAACAAGCTCAATAACGTGTTGACCCACCTCTAGCCTGGATGCAAGTTGCCACACGACATGGCATAGAGTGATAAAGCACCAAGATGGTCTCCTGCGGTATTGACAAATTTACTCCAATTGTCATGCCAGGTCATCAACATTTCTTGGTAGATGCAGTCGCCTTCCCATCATATCATGGACATGCTCGATTGCAGAGAGATCTGGCGATTTAGTTGGCAAAGGAAGTGTTTAACAAGCTGTAAGATAGTTCATAGCAACTTGTGTGTGTGTGCCATATGTGGTCTGGAATTATCTTGCTGAAAATTAAGGCTAGGGGGAAAAGAAACGGTGGCAAAACAGATTTCAGAATGTCGTGGACGTACTGCTGTGCTGTAAGTGTGCCTATTATGATGACCAAAGGAGTATGTCTGTCAAAAGAATGACATCCCAGGCCATAACTCCTGGTTGAGGGCCTATGTGGCCGGCAATAGTGAAAGCAGGATCGGCACGCTGTCCTGGGTGTCTCTAGACACGTCTTCGATGATCGTCAGGACACAGTTGGAAGAGGGATTCGTCGCTAAACACTATACGTCCCCAGTCAGCATGATTTGAACCCGATAGAGCCAAGCACCACTGTAACCTGGCTTGACAGTGTATAGGCGTAAATGGCAGGTGGCATAGCGGTCAGTACAAGCATAAATTTTGCTATATCAGCTGTCTGTGAATGGTCATGGTGGACACTCGTGTGCGAGTAACGCATCTGATGGTTGATAACTATGAATCGGGCACTGTGACAGCTGATTTAACAATCAATCTGTCCTCCCTATCTGCTGTGGCCCTAGGTCGACCACTATCACCATGATGCTAAAATCTGCCATTGTCCACTTATTCTTGCCAACATCTTCTAATGGACACCTCCCTTTGACCCATATGACAAGCGATTCTCCGAAGCGAGCTCGTAATGAGCTCAAATCCTGCTTCAAGGCATTTTTTCAGTCGTTGAAAGGTATTCTAAATCCCAGTGCAACAGAAATTTGACCATCAGATTGAGAATCTCTTATAGATTACCTTCTGAGTGTGCAGTTCCAATGCACTGTAGCTCCCGCTATTCATTCAATGAACCCCAAATTTTAATCATTTGCATGTTCGGTATAAATGTCTGCATACGAAATTTCATTACAATCAGACAACTCCTTGATGAGTCTTTTTTTTTGTTAAAGAGTGTAGAATGTTTCTTCATCATTTTAAATAAAAATATTTTGTGGATGACTATATGATTCCGTTATTGTGATTAAGAGCACAAATTTTTGAGACTAAGTATTAACTATCCTCATAAATACTAAAAGATTAAAACAGTGTTCAAAGTCACTGTTGATGATTGCTGTTGCACTTGATTTGAACTTCATATCTGGGAGTTTAGAGACATGCACTTTATATGACTGAGCTAAAAAGGAATTCCCTGCCTGGCCAGTTATTAGTGCCTTTACTCCTGTCATTTGTAGATGCAATTTGCAGGAAGTCATCATATCCCTCTTTTAAGGAAAGAAAGCATTCTATTGAGACTTTATTTTCTGTGTGATATTTAGGGTCAGTTGTTTTTCTAGCCATTGTTACAATTGATATACATTTCCATTTGTATAGAGCATTGTTTCAAAAGCTTCTGTTGATGTCAGTGGCTGTTTCTAGTTGAGACAATGGATACACCAATGCCATTTATACAAAACTGGTCATGGCAGACTCCAAACTTCTACACCATACCAACGTGATATATGAGTGACATTTTAGTAAAACTGAGGCAATTTTTACATATTTTTACATATTTTTGTATATTCAAAGTGTAATTTTAGGTTGTGAAATGTGGGCATATACTGCTGAATTTCAGGGGCACCATTAAGAAGTTCCTCCCGTTGAAGGTTTTGTGGCATGTGATTTCAACTGCCCATCTGCGAGTTCACAGATATGCAACTTCAATAACAGAGCTGAAAAGGAATTCCTTGTTGTGTCAGTCATTAGACATTTTGGTAAAATCCTAGGAGGACCCACTGCTGTTTTTGGCGCCCAAAATTTTTCATAAAAAAAGCGCCAAATTGAAGGTTTTCAAAAGGCGTCAATGATGAAAAACTCTTGGGAAGCGCATGCGTCAGCGGAGGGGGGAGGAGGGATGAAATGGGCGTTTCGCAAAGATAAAATCGAATAAATACATTAAATTAATCATTATATAAAGAAAAAAACGGAGAAAGCAATGAAATTCATTTTAAAAAAGTATTCTAAAACCAGTGTGTACAACATGATTTACATTTTTAAAAAGGACGAAAGGGGCGTTTCGCAAAGATAAAATCGAAGAAATACATGAAATCAATTTTAAAAAATGTTAAAAAGCACTTACCTTACGCTTGCATTTCGTCATAATCTGTTGGTGGATACACCCTTGCGATGGATGCAAGGAATTTATGAAAATTCTCATTCACCAACTTGTGATCGTAAGATCGCCGCCACATGTCTTATTAACTTTGTCATATTCTTATTAACTTTCAAGTCATTCATCACGAACTCATTCATGCTCTTGCCAAACCAATATCTCGTCAAACGCAAGATAATAGTTATAGCAAGTTTGCTTTCGCTAAACCAAGTGCCCTTTCTCACTCCGAACGACGTCGTGGCGATTATCTTTCGACTGGTTGCGGCAACGCCATTCGTAGCCGTCAACCGTTCCCTTTCGCTTTTGCAAACGCATATTTTTTTTTACACCTCGAACATTCATAACGAGAAGCAATTAAATTAGCTTTCATACACCATTCTAACGTCTCTTTCTTCCCCTATGTGCCCAGGAGCACAAAGAAACCTATCGTAGCCTCACTTTAAAGTAATTTCCTTTCACACGCCATTCTTAACAACCTCCAGCGAAGTCAAATGTCAAAATGACGTTTTTTCGGAAAAGGCGAAAATGTTGCATTTTTTAGGGTTGCCATTTTTTTCGGTGATTTGAAAATCCAAATTTTTTGATGAAATGGAAAGGTTACCATATTGTAACCTTTATCGCTCAAAAATTTGGCGACAAAAAATTTGGCAACCAAAAGTGGGTCCTCCTAGGATTCAACCGACATTTTTATTCCTGTCATAGCTAATTCCAATTTGTGAGAGGTCACTGCATGTGCGACAAGTTTATCCCAAAAATGTAACTGAAATTTGAAGGGAGGGGGAGACATCTGTGGATAATTTTTTCCAAAAATTTTTTTTAACATTTTTAGATTTAAATAAATTGTTTAAAAAAGGTTAAATTATATTCCTTTAACAAAAAATCCAAATATTTTTAATTTTTCATACAATTTGGAGTAAAACAATTTTAAATTGTGAGCTTCAAGAATTCTTGTTTAACAAAAAGAAAGCTACAGATCACAATCTGAGTTAAATGTTATATTCATTGTTTAATGGGAATATCTCAAATTATCAAAGAACTGCGGTAACTACTTTTTAAAAGTTTCTTGGTTATAAGCAAAGTCACTCAAGCAGCTACATAAAACATAAGAGGAAAAAATATAAGCTTAAATACTAACTAAATAAACTAATGCATAAAGAGTATCAAAAATTAAAAAAAAAAAAAGAAATATTTTGGCCAAATAACTTTTTAAAAGTTTCTTGGTTATGAGCAAAGTCACTCAAGAAGCTGCATAAAACATGTGACGAATCTATACGGAACTTTATCACTAACCTTCTGAACCGACCTTTTTAGGGAAATTTAATTCCCTACCTATTTCCAATCAACTCCAAAAAAAAAAAAAAAGCGGACAGGATTCCTTGTTATGTAGATTAGATTCAGTATTTAAGTCAAACGAAATAGTAAAGTTAGAGCAGTAGGAGATAGAGATTGAAGCAGAAAGTTATCGTGGATGTAAATTGAAGATTTCTTGTTAGAGATATTTAAACTCAAGAATTGAGATTCCGAGTGGTAAATATTATTTTGTGTTTAAAGTCTCATTAAAGTTTTAGGAGTGAGATTAAAATTAAATGTTCAATAAGAACATTATTAAATATAATTCTGGGATCTCTTATCGTGGTAATTTCTGCGTGATCGTTATTTAATAAATTAATTAGATAATTAATTAATTAAGTTAATTTAAAGGATATTACTTTTAAAACCTCATAATACTAGTAGATGTATTTGTTAATAAGTCTTTGATTCTATTTGGGAAAGATAACCAAATAAAGAAAGTTATTTATAAAAATGGCTACTGGTTCTTCTTTGACTCAAAATTATTCTCGTTCTCAAAGTGAGGTCCTAAGGGACCTTCACAAAGTATTTAACATATCATATTTTCACAGATTATTATTGGTATAAAAATTGGAAATTAAGAAATTTTGCTCAATTTCATTACTAACTTTTGAAAAAATCAGAAACAAAATTGCTTTGGGTCAAAATGACTCCATCAGCAGTTCTAGTGTTAATTTTTTAAAAAAAAGGCATGAATAATAATTTTTTTTTTTTTTTATATATAGTGTTCATGAATTTAAAATGTGTTTTAACTGGTTTATAACATATATTAAAAGATGAACCTCTATATAACGAACTTTTTTCTGGGATTTAGCAATTTTGTTATATAGAGGTCCAACTGTAGTTTAATTTACATAAAGTGAAATTAATATACATATGCTTTATTATGTCTGATCAAATTAAAATTTTTTTAAGAGATTCTGAAAAATATTCAAACTAAACTACACTCTATAACAAAAAACACGACGCACTAAGAACGAGTTATCTGAAAGAAACAAAAACTGGCAGATAGAAAGATTATGCACAAGATAGAAAATGATTAAAATTTCAGAAAAATTGAATGGTTTATATCCGAATTACAAAGTAACAAGCTCAATAACGTGTTGACCCACCTCTAGCCTGGATGCAAGTTGCCACACGACATGGCATAGAGTGATAAAGCACCAAGATGGTCTCCTGCGGTATTGACAAATTTACTCCAATTGTCATGCCAGGTCATCAACATTTCTTGGTAGATGCAGTCGCCTTCCCATCATATCATGGACATGCTCGATTGCAGAGAGATCTGGCGATTTAGTTGGCAAAGGAAGTGTTTAACAAGCTGTAAGATAGTTCATAGCAACTTGTGTGTGTGTGCCATATGTGGTCTGGAATTATCTTGCTGAAAATTAAGGCTAGGGGGAAAAGAAACGGTGGCAAAACAGATTTCAGAATGTCGTGGACGTACTGCTGTGCTGTAAGTGTGCCTATTATGATGACCAAAGGAGTATGTCTGTCAAAAGAATGGCATCCCAGGCCATAACTCCTGGTTGAGGGCCTATGTGGCCGGCAATAGTGAAAGCAGGATCGGCACGCTGTCCTGGGTGTCTCTAGACACGTCTTCGATGATCGTCAGGACACAGTTGGAAGAGGGATTCGTCGCTAAACACTATACGTCCCCAGTCAGCATGATTTGAACCCGATAGAGCCAAGCACCACTGTAACCTGGCTTGACAGTGTATAGGCGTAAATGGCAGGTGGCATAGCGGTCAGTACAAGCATAAATTTTGCTATATCAGCTGTCTGTGAATGGTCATGGTGGACACTCGTGTGCGAGTAACGCATCTGATGGTTGATAACTATGAATCGGGCACTGTGACAGCTGATTTAACAATCAATCTGTCCTCCCTATCTGCTGTGGCCCTAGGTCGACCACTATCACCATGATGCTGAAATCTGCCATTGTCCACTTATTCTTGCCAACATCTTCTAATGGACACCTCCCTTTGACCCATATGACAAGCGATTCTCCGAAGCGAGCTCGTAATGAGCTCAAATCCTGCTTCAAGGCATTTTTTCAGTCGTTGAAAGGTATTCTAAATCCCAGTGCAACAGAAATTTGACCATCAGATTGAGAATCTCTTATAGATTACCTTCTGAGTGTGCAGTTCCAATGCACTGTAGCTCCCGCTATTCATTCAATGAACCCCAAATTTTAATCATTTGCATGTTCGGGTATAAATGTCTGCATACGAAATTTCATTACAATCAGACAACTCCTTGATGAGTCTTTTTTTTTTTTTGTTAAAGAGTGTAGAATGTTTCTTCATCATTTTAAATAAAAATATTTTGTGGATGACTATATGATTCCGTTATTGTGATTAAGAGCACAAATTTTTGAGACTAAGTATTAACTATCCTCATAAATACTAAAAGATTAAAACAGTGTTCAAAGTCACTGTTGATGATTGCTGTTGCACTTGATTTGAACTTCATATCTGGGAGTTTAGAGACATGCACTTTATATGACTGAGCTAAAAAGGAATTCCCTGCCTGGCCAGTTATTAGTGCCTTTACTCCTGTCATTTGTAGATGCAATTTGCAGGAAGTCATCATATCCCCTCTTTTAAGGAAAGAAAGCATTCTATTGAGACTTTATTTTCTGTGTGATATTTAGGGTCAGTTGTTTTTCTAGCCATTGTTACAATTGATATACATTTCCATTTGTATAGAGCATTGTTTCAAAAGCTTCTGTTGATGTCAGTGGCTGTTTCTAGTTGAGACAATGGATACACCAATGCCATTTATACAAAACTGGTCATGGCAGACTCCAAACTTCTACACCATACCAACGTGATATACGAGTGACATTTTAGTAAAACTGAGGCAATTTTTACATATTGAGTATTACATATTTTTGTATATTCAAAGTGTAATTTTAGGTTGTGAAATGTGGGCATATACTGCTGAATTTCAGGGGCACCGTTAAGAAGTTCCTCCCATTGAAGGTTTTGTGGCATGTGATTTCAACTGCCCATCTGCGAGTTCACAGATATGCAACTTCAATAACAGAGCTGAAAAGGAATTCCTTGTTGTGTCAGTCATTAGACATTTTGGTAAAATCCTAGGAGGACCCACTGCTGTTTTTGGCGCCCAAAATTTTTCGCCAAAAAGCGCCAAATTGAAGGTTTTCAAAAAAGCGTCAATGACGAAAAACTCTTGGGAAGCGCATGCGTCAGCGGAGGGGGGAGGAGGGATGAAATGGGCGTTTCGCAAAGATAAAATCGAATAAATACATTAAATTAATCATTATATAAAGAAAAAAACGGAGAAAGCAATGAAATTCATTTAAAAAAGTATTCTAAAACCAGTGTGTACAACATGATTTACATTTTTAAAAAAGGACGAAAGGGGCGTTTCGCAAAGATAAAATCGAAGAAATACATGAAATCAATTTTAAAAAATGTTAAAAAGCACTTACCTTACGCTTGCATTTCGTCATAATCTGTTGGTGGATACACCCTTGCGATGGATGCAAGGAATTTATGAAAATTCTCATTCACCAACTTGTGATCGTAAGATCGCCGCCACATGTCTTATTAACTTTGTCATATTCTTATTAACTTTCAAGTCATTCATCACGAACTCATTCATGCTCTTGCCAAACCAATATCTCGTCAAACGCAAGATAATAGTTATAGCAAGTTTGCTTTCGCTAAACCAAGTGCCCTTTCTCACTCCGAACGACGTCGTGGCGATTATCTTTCGACTGGTTGCGGCAACGCCATTCGTAGCCGTCAACCGTTCCTTTCGCTTTGCAAACGCATATTTTTTTTTTACACCTCGAACATTCATAACGAGAAGCAATTAAATTAGCTTTCATACACCATTCTAACGTCTCTTTCTTCCCCTATGTGCCCAGGAGCACAAAGAAACCTATCGTAGCCTCACTTTAAAGTAATTTCCTTTCACACGCCATTCTTAACAACCTCCAGCGAAGTCAAATGTCAAAATGACGTTTTTTCGGAAAAGGCGAAAAATGTTGCACTTTTTTTAGGGTTGCCATTTTTTTCGGTGATTTGAAAATCCAAATTTTTTGATGAAATGGAAAGGTTACCATATTGTAACCTTTATCGCTCAAAATTTGGCGACAAAAAATTTGGCAACCAAAAGTGGGTCCTCCTAGGATTCAACCGACATTTTTATTCCTGTCATAGCTAATTCCAATTTGTGAGAGGTCACTGCATGTGCGACAAGTTTATCCCAAAAATGTAACTGAAATTTGAAAGGGGGGGAGAGACATCTGTGGATAATTTTTTCCAAAAATTTTTTTTAACATTTTTAGATTTAAATAAATTGTTTAAAAAAGGTTAAATTATATTCCTTTAACAAAAAATCCAAATATTTTTAATTTTTCATACAATTTGGAGTAAAACAATTTTAAATTGTGAGCTTCAAGAATTCTTGTTTAACAAAAAGAAAGCTACAGATCACAATCTGAGTTAAATGTTATATTCATTGTTTAATGGGAATATCTCAAATTATCAAAGAACTGCGGTAACTACTCTTTAAAAGTTTCTTGGTTATAAGCAAAGTCACTCAAGCAGCTGCATAAAACATAAGAGGAAAAAATATAAGCTTAAATACTAACTAAATAAACTAATGCATAAAGAGTATCAAAAATTTAAAAAAAAAAAATATATTTTGGCCAAATAACTTTTTAAAAGTTTCTTGGTTATGAGCAAAGTCACTCAAGAAGCTGCATAAAACATGTGACGAATCTATACGGAACTTTATCACTAACCTTCTGAACCGACCTTTTTAGGGAAATTTAATTCCCTACCTATTTCCAATCAACTCCAAAAAAAAAGCGGACAGGATTCCTTGTTATGTAGATTAGATTCAGTATTTAAGTCAAACGAAATAGTAAAGTTAGAGCAGTAGGAGATAGACATTGAAACATAGAGTTATAGTGAATTGAAATCTTATTGTTGAAGATAAATTAATCTCATGAAGAATTGAGATTCCGAGTGGTAAATATAAAATTGTATTTAAAGTCTCATTGAGGTTTTAAGAGTGAGATTAAAGTTATATGTTCAATAAGAACATTATTAAATATAATTCTGGGATCTCTTATCGTGGTAATTTCTGCGTGATCGTTATTTAATAAATTAATTAATTAGATCATTAATTAATTGAGTTAAATTAAAGGATATTATCTTTAAAACCTCATAATATTATTAATATTATTGTTAATAAGTCTTTGATTCTATTTGGGAAAGATAACCAAATAAAGAAAGTTATTTATAAAAATGGCTACTGGTTCTTTTGTGACTCAAAATTATTCTTGTTCGGTTGAATCCTCTAGGAGGACCCACTTTTGGTCGCCAAATTTTTGTCGCCAAATTTTGAGCGATAAAGATTACAATATGGTAACCTTTTCCATTTCATCCAAAAGTTTGGATTTTGACATCACCAAAAAATGGCAACCCTAAAAAAAGTACAACGCTTTTCGCTTTTTCAAAAAAAAACGTCATTTTGACTTTGTTTGAGATAGTTTGCTCCACCGGTTGTTGTTAAGAATGGCGTGTGAAAGGAAGTTAGTTGAAAGCGAGGTTTAAGATTTCTTTGTGCTTCTGGGCACAAAGGGAAAGAAAGAGACGTTAGAATGGTGTATGAAAGCGAATTTAATTGCTTCTCATTATGAATGTCCGAAGTGTAAGAAAAATATGCGTTTGCAAATGGGAACGGTTTTACGAATGGCGTTGCCGCAACCAGTCGAAAAAGATAATCGCCACGACGTTGTTCGGAGTGTGAGAAAGGGCACTTGGTTTAGCGAAAGCAAACTTGCTATAACTATTATCTTGCGTTTGACCAGATATTGGTTTGGCAAGAGCATGAATGCGTTCGTGGTGAATGACTTGAAAGTTAATAAGAATAGGTCACAAGTTGGTGGATGACAATTTTCATGAATTCCTTGCATCCATCGCAAGGGTGTATCCACCAACGGAACATGACGAAATGCAAGCGTAAGGTAAGTGCCTTTTAAAATTTTTTAAAATGATTTATTTCATGTATTTCTTCAATTTTATATTTGCGAAACGCCCCTTTCGTCCTTTTTTTAAAAATGTAAATCATGCTATAAACACTGGTTTTAGAATGCTTTTTTAAAATGAATTTCATTGCTTTCATGTATTTCTTGATTTTATTTTTGCGAAACGCCCCTTTCATCATTTTTTAAAAAATGTAAATCATGCTATAAACACTGGTTTTAGAATGATTTTTTAAAATGAATTTCATTGCTTTCTCCGTTTTTTTCTTTATATAATGATTAATTTAATGTATTTATTCGATTTCATCTTTGCGAAACGCCCATTTCATCCTCGCTGACGCATGCGCTCTCCAAGAATTTTTCGTCATTGACGTCATTTTCGATTTGGCGCTTTTGGCGAAAAATTTTTGGCGCCAAAAACAGCAGTGGGTCCTCCTAGGATTTTACCTTCTTGTTCTCAAAGTGAGGTCCCGAGAGACCTTCACAAACATAAGAGAAAAATATAAGTTTAAATACTAACTAAATAAACTAATGCATAAAGAGTATCAAAAATTTAAAAAAAAAAAACTGAAATATTTTGGCTAACGAACTGTGGTAACTACTTTTTAAAAGTTTCTTGGTTTTAAGCAAAGTCACTCAAGCAGCTGCATAAAACATAAGAAAAAAATAAAGCTTAAATATTAACTAATGTAAAAAGAGTATCAAAAATTCAAAAAAAAAGAGAAATATTTTTGGCCAACAGCAAAGTTAAAATATATACAGACAATAAATAATATACTTACATAAAAAAAAATTGCTAAAATTCAATTCTTAAATAATTTCTCACTCTATATATAACTTACGAAAATTGAGAAAATCTAACCAAAATTCACATCACAATGGAATAATATCACCATGATCTTGTTTTACAGGTTCCAAAGCCATTAGACATTTAGCACCATATTCTTGGGCATGTAAATATACATTTAATGTACATTCAGTACAATGTGCAATGAATCGAATAAAAGGTCTTATATCTCCTTCGTTAGCCAATTGAATAGCATTATAATACATGGATCTATCCTGTTTTCTGATGATGACTGGAGGATAACCATTTCTCATAAGTATTAAATTCATTAGTAATCTTGCAGTTCGACCATTGCCATCCACAAATGGATGGATATACACAAACTTATAATGTGCTATGGCTGCTTGTTTAACAGGATGCAACTGTAACAAACTATCAGATTGAAGCCATTCTACAAATTCTTCCATAAGATAGGCAACATCAGAAGCTAGTGGAGGTATATGTTCTCCAACAAAAACTTGATTTTGTCGAAAAGACCCAGCTTCTATTGGATCAACATGACCCAAAACTCGTTTATGTATGGCTAAAATATCATAAACAGATATTGCATCTTTATTAACTAGAGTTTTATTAATATAACGTAAAGCTGATTCTAAACCTAAAATCTCATTGTGTTCTAGAACACTTTTACCAGGGACACCCATACGGGTTTCAACTACAGTTCTAGTTTCTGCAAGAGTCATGGTGTTTCCTTCAATGGCAACAGTATGATAGATATGTTGAAAATAAATTTCCTTTTTAACTCTTTTTAATGATGGATTGTTGTGATTCTGTTTAATCAGTTCAATCCTCTTCTGGTCAATCTTTTCAAGTTCTTGTTCATCTAATTCATCTACAACAGGTAAAGTTCTTTTTCTATTTACAAGAGCTCCCATGTGTTGAGGACTAACAGTTAAAGCTTTTACATACAAATGGTCTGCTTTGATGACATCATTTTCTTTTTCTTCAAGAAATTCCCCATAATGATTTAAAATGTCTGGATGAAGGGGTTGTAAAGCCAATGCATGTTGAAATAATTTTTGAGCCTTATCATATTTCTGAGAATTTTTCATCCTTAAAGCCATCTGTACAGCAGTAAGAGCTTCTTGTTCTGCAATAAAAAAAATAACATATTATATTTATACATAATATGGAAAAAGTTTCAGTTAAACTACATACAGACAATATCTTCAATATATACAGTTCAATACATTAAATGCGAAAACGACTAAATATCAGTTAACACAAAATAATACAGTGGTCATGCCAAACTACTATGTATTTTAATGCCTTTTTTTCTCTCTTAGCATGAAATGAAAATCGCTTAACATGAAAAGATTTCCTTTCTGGGAATGCACAAAATACAAAAAACACCATCGACACAGGAGAGATTTAAGAGGGGTTCGAAATGAAAAAGGTGGTTTCATATGCTTCGTAGAAAGAAAGTTAACTTGGGTTTGAAATACCCTCAGAATATCCTGTGACACAAGCCAATTTTGTTGATCTAAGCTACTTTCACCATCCATCTCTACAAACACCACACAAAATATCAATGAGTTTGGTTCTCGTTTTTATCTCTATTTTAGAAGAATTTGTTTTATGAACACAATGGCAAAGAACTTAGGGATAAAGCAAAATTTTATTTTGCTTAAAATGAAGATGCAGCTTCATAAGGCTGTTAATCTAAAACAGATGAAAATGGAAATCTGTAAAGATTTTGGTATTGCTAAATTTTGTATTAAATTTCATTACGTTCTTGTGAATTCTTTTGTTTAATTGATATTTATAAAATACATACTAATATACATATCTATGTAAATAAAATATATTCTAACAAACTTAATAAAATTAAGTTTTGGCGGAAAAAAATGGTGCCAAAAAAACGCAGAGTGCCCACCTAGGATTTTGAGTAAATTGAGCATTTGTGTTATCTCGCGATTAACCAGGTATTGGTTTGGCAAGAGTATGAATGAGTTTGTTGTGAATGACTTGAAAATTAATCAGAATGCAGTGGTGGATTGGTATATGTTTTGCTGTGAGGATTGCATGGTTGCAAGTGTAAATGATAGGGCAAAACTTGGAGGAGTAGGAGAAACTGTGGAAATTGATGAGTTTGTTCAGAAAGATGAAGTATGGAAGAAAAAGAGTGAAAGGAAATTGGATATTTGGTGGGTGCAAAGAGAATCGAATAAATGTTTCTTCTGAGTGGTGGCCTACAGAATGGAAGAGGAATTATTTTCAGTAGTTCATGAATGGATTTTGCAGGGAACCACTATAATTTTGGACTGCTGGAAGGCTTACAATTGTCTGCCAGACAAGGGCATCTCAAAGTCAACCACAATCTGACTTTTAAGGATCCCAAGACTGGTGCGCACACTAATTCCGTCGAAGGAACGTGGTCAGCAATAAAAAGGGGCTAAAAAGGCACACAGCCCATGTGGAAGGTCAATTTGTCTTGTACCTCGCAGAGTACATATGGTGTTGATCAAACAAGCATAAAATGATTGATAAAAACTTTCAAGACTACATTAAAGCAATTGCCTGAGTGTACTCTCTACATGAATCAGATGACCCAAAAGAGTTAGGCAAGTGATTTTTTTTACAATTTTTAAAATGCTGCTTTTCTTTTGTTTTACTCCCTTTTTCTGGTAGAAATGGTCTTTTAGTCCTTTTCTTTATTTTATGCCTTTGTGTAAATACATGTGTTCTCAACGTCCCTGACACCATTTTTTTCGGGGTTTTGATCACAAGCTCAGATCATCATCCCCCATTTTTCTTTGTTTCCTTCCCTGATGCCATTATAGAAACCCCGTGTTTTTAGGGTTTTGATCGTCAGTTTAGATTGTACCCCCCCTCCATTTTTGTTCATGGTGTCATTTTTAAAAATTGCAGTGTGTGCTCTCCTAAGATTTCACCCTATACTTTAACTAATGTTTGTAACCTCATATGAGAACATCACAACAATCAGGCAATTTCATATACTTTCTAATAAAAAAGAATTATATTCTATATGCATTTATAAAGATATTTCTTGATATATGGAAGTATGTCACTAGAAGGAAAAGAAAGCAAGGGGAAAATCATAATATGCATAAAAAAACCCCAAACCTTTCCCCCCAACTTTTTTAACATACTGACAGCAGATCATATGAGATTGTGTTGATGATTAATGCCATGACATTGAAGTAAATTGTTCCCCCAAACCAACTTTTATCATAAACATGATCGAAAAGTGATAATAGATTATTTTATGTATTATATTGATTGCTAACTATTACAAAACTCTTTCTCTTAATAGAATAGAATATTTTGATCATGAGTTACTGGGTGACAGATACCAGAGGTATAACAATATCTTAAATGCCACATAACATGCAAACATGTAGTACATAGAAAAGAACCAATTAAATAACAATATGCATTAGTCCTCTAATAAACTGTAATATAAACAAGTACTTTTACAAGTTTCGATGATATAAAAAAATATTTCTGTATGTTTTAAGTTATCTTAATATACTCTAAGCAATAGCTGAGAGAATTTTCTTTAACTTTATAGTTATATAGAGTAATCCACGTTTGCCATAGGAACAGTATCATTTGCATTGTCTTCTCTCTTTGAGTATCTTTACAAACTCTTTTTATTCATGCAGTTTGAGTAGATCTTAACCAATTGGATTACCTCCTAAAACAAAAGAAAATCATTCTATCTATATTGAATCCATATGTTTTCAATCCCAGTAGAATCACAGCTGACAAGTTGCCCCTAGACCAATATGCTCATTTTCAAAAATACCACAGACACTGTGTGGAATGACTTCTTTATCCCTGATTAAAATTGAAAGCTTTAAGGCACCAAAACAATAACTCATTCAACAAATTTGCAATATCCATCGAGACAATTAATGTACTGGCATGCAAGCTACAATCAATAGGTTAAAAATCCCTTGGGTTTTCAAAATACTGCTTTGCTTTATTATAAATAGGAGAGAAAAACAAAAAAATAACTAAAATATTTAATAAATTCAATTAATATTACTTATAAGTAAAATGAAATGGAAGTTTGGAAAATTATATAGATATAAAAAACTACCCACAGAAAATATTTATAAATATACTTTAACTTAAGATTTGTTTGGAATATATGTACCAATCAACAGAAATCCTTGGACCCCCAACATATAATCACAGTCTACATTATAATTCCAATTAAATTACACATCAAAATATATAAATCAATATAAATAACAAAATATAGATGAGAGGAAAAAATACTTACCAGTACCTTCATTCTTATATCTTTTACTAGAAAAAACTTTTGACACTTCATCAATTCTAATTAAATCCTCAGATGGTTCAATATCTGCTGTATCTGGAAGGAAGTTTGGTGCAGTTATACATCTTATTCGATTGTACTTTTGAATGTAGGGCTTGAGTTCATAATTTCTTTTACAGTTGTAAGAATCAATGCATTCTTTAATGGAAGGTTCCTCATCGGTATATTTTTTACACTTAAGTGTTCCTTTACTATATTTTTCATATCTAACATATATAGACGGCGTAAAATATGTTAGACTTACGATAATAAATAGAAGTGTGAAGACTAAAATAAAAGAAATACTGAAGATACATTTCGTTTTACCGGATTTAAGAGAACAAAACACAGAAAATAAAAAGCCTTGACAGAATTCTGTCATTTTGAAAATTTCAGACACACTCCACAATAACTCTTCGTTCATGATCAATAAAACTAATTTTCAAACTAGACCTTATTGTAGTATCATCTATTGTCAATACCAGTTGAGAAACATAAATTTAAGTAAGGTGTTAAGGCAAGAAAACTAAAATGATAAACATTAGAATGAATATTTGTGATTAATTTATATAAGAAACATTGCTGAGGAATATTAAAGTTTGTCAATTCAATAACGAATTTTTCAACATAATTGATCATGGCGTGGTTAAAGTAGAAGAAGTCAAGCCCCGTGGATAATAGAATGAAAACAAACGTGTACGCGTAGGCGGTCTTTTCATTTCATTTCTTCTTCTCTTAAATTTTTTTGGTGGAAGAAAAAACTAGGAAAATTGAATTGGTTGATTTAGCCTCATTGACAGGATGATTACGAGATATGGATCTCGTAATTTTTAACCATTGTTAATTGATTTAACTAAGATCACTTGAGCCGATGCTTCGCTCTATTTTCTAAGTTAGCTCAGTAAAATTGGAGAAAAATGTGTTAGGAATATGGTAGACATGAAATATTAATGATTTTCTGGCCTTACCAAACTGTGCTCTAAAAGGAGAATAGACACAAAGCAAAAAAAAAAAAAAAAAAATTATTAATAGGAAATAGATTGTACTTCTTAGAAAAATAACAGAACATTTTTAAAATGAACAACTTTTACAAACAGGCCTTAGGATCTATAATATACTGTCAATTGCACTCATGTCCATCAATAAAGGATAATGTTAGATCCGGGAAATAAATGTTTATATAGAAACAAAGCAAACAAGATTTATTCATTAAGTTAACTTATTAAACAAAAGATTAAGAACAAAAAAGATGGCGTATGTGTGTGTGATACCAATCATAAGAACGACGATTTTTGTTCCTTGAAGCAATTACAAAGGAAAAAAAACCCCCTCTTTTTGTGAAAACTTAATATTACACAGTTGATACGATAATTAACAAATTGTATGTGTTCCATGTGATGAAATACAGTCTCCGTAAAACACCTAGGTATCAAATTATCGAGTTAATCTTGGGGAAGATTACTCCCCTCAGCAAGCAATGCTCTCCGAAATTTCGGTACTCACGAAGGACGTGTTTGAAGTGAGATGAAACTCGTTGGCTAAGCATGTGCAACACATGCTGTGCCAGATTCAAGCCAGGTGAAAATACTGGCCATTGTATTGGGGGTGGTAAATTCAGATTGAAGGCATTCGCTTACGATGTTTGCTCGGTGAAGAAGGGTGCTGTTCATCCATAAACACAAATTCTCTGTGTGTGTGTGCTTCTGGCATTCCCAAATGAATGTAAATATTGTTTCAGAATAATGTCCCTATAAATTTAGCCTTTCATGGTTCCAATTTGAGCATGCAGATCCATTCTGGAACCCAGTAAAATTTCCTCCAAATCTTACACCACCGTAAACGTGTATCTCAATAATGTTGCCTAGGAGGTGATGTGTACCCGGCGTTTTCCGTATGAATGTTCGACGTGAATCAAAGTTCAAGCTAAACCTAGACTTGTTGGGAAACGGAAAACATCCCACATGCTCACTGTAACGATGTCTACACATTGCTTGTTCTGTACTCCAGGCTAACCATTATAGACAGTGAGTTGCCGCGAGCGGAACACATCTAGGAAACCTTCCAAGAATATAGACCAATGTGTCCTAAGCGTCTGTTCATGGTTTATTTTGAAACTGTCGCACCTGTGACTGCAGATAGCTGATGACACAGGTCGGATACTTTACTCCGTCTGCTTCTTTTTGGAGTTACTGCCAAACATCGGTCTTCATTCAGCGTAGGGGATGATCTGTATTGTAACGTTTACTGTCATTTCCATCATCTTGGAATCGTTGCCAAAGCCTGGAGATGACACTTTGAGTAATTCTAAGTTCCTCTGATACTTCCATATGAGTTCGCTGTATTCCATGGTGCCAATAATTTCATAAAGTTGTGGAGACCCCCCTGTGTCTCACCTTTAACACAAAGATTAATTTGAGGCAAAGAACCACTGAGAGCCATTTTGAATAATAATAATATTTATTTATTATTATAATTTTCTCAAAAAAATCTCCGATAACATGTAATACTATTATGTTACGTCGCTTAAAAGGATTTGTCTTTATATTAAATTAAATCACTAATAATGCAATTAATTAATAATTAAGCTTAAGATCAAATAAGGTCTACCGAAATAGGAGATCCGAGAAATACACATACTCGAATTCTTAACTTTCATTAACTTTAACTAAGTCGCTTAAACTGACGCTTATTTTAAGCGTACGTAAATTATATATTTACCGCTGACTTATATCAGCTTTCTGGTACGTCTAGCAGTACGACGTCTTCACGAATCTAATCTCCTTGAATCTTCTAAAAATGCGTTTTTTTAAATTTGCTGGCTCAATAGCCTTCCATCATCTACCTTGCTATCTCACAAAGCTCGACTTAAATGCCTTATCTAATTTGAATATCCCGTTCATCTTTTTGGAGTTGATTGGAAATAAACGCGAATTTATATTCCCCAAAAAGACGCCTAAGAAGATTAGTGGAAAGGTTCCGTACAGATTCGTCACGAAATGAAAAAACAACCTCATGCTTCCTTTGTGCCATAACTATTCGGTTATGTCTCTGAATGGCTTATAAAACGCTTGCGAAGTGGCCTGATGCCTATCCTATTCCCGACCAAGAGGCCTCAACTGTTGCAGAGGTTCTAGTTCAACACTGGATCTAACGATTCGGGGTCCCTCTACAACTGCACTCCGATCAAGAGAGAAACTTCGATTCTGCAGTTTGCAAGAGACTGTGTAAAATTCTCGCCATCGATAAAACTAGGACAACAGCTTTGCATCCTCTGTCTAACGGCATAGTAGAGAGGTTCAATCGGACCATTCTGAACAGCCTCTCTCTCCTGGTATCTAGTAATCAACAGGACTGGGACAAGAAGTTGCCCTTTTTCTTGCTTGCCTACAGGAGTGCCGTTCATGAGACCACCGGCTATTCCCCATCCCAGATGCTCTTTGGACGTGATCTTCGTTTGCCTGCGGATCTTCTGTTAAGCCGACCACCAGATGCTCCCTTGGTGACTGAGGAGTACGTCGAGAAACTCCAGGCACGTATGGAGGAAATATATCATCTGGCTAGGGAAATAATCGGCTTGACTTCGGAGAAGATGAAGACCGAATACGACGCAAGAGCAACCGGACACGACTTCCACGAAGGCGACAAAGTGTGGTTATGGAATCCAAAACGTCGCAAAGTACTCTCTCCGAAGCTGCAGATCAACTGGGAAGGTCCTTACAGTCCTAAAAAGACTGAATGACGTTGTGGTGCGGATACAGAAATAACCACACTTAAAACCGAAGGTAATACATTACAATAGGCTAGCCCCATATCTTGGCCAAGATGAATAATATCCTTAAGTTCAGACCATGGTCATTAATTATTTTGTAAATAATGTAGATTATTTCTCTTTTCTAGTTCCTTAGTTTTATTTTAATATTGGAATTCATGTTTACATCTCTTCATGTACTTTGGATTTATTTGTATTGTATATGCTGTGGAATACATTTGTTGCTTTCCATGTGATTATTATGTGAGTAGTTTGCCTGTAAATAGATGCCTCTTACTCAAGGATTGTACTGCCCGGGACATGCAGTCTTCGAGGAGGGGGCAGTGTTACGAATTTTGTGTAAATAGTGTAAATAATTTGTATTTGAGTGTTTAATGCATTTATATTACTGTATGTTACATTTATTTCATGTTAAAATTGTACTATTAACAAGCAATGCCGCCCCTTACGTTATAATGACGACTCAATGAGAACTTAGCGAAATCTTGGCGGTAGAACCAAATTGGCATCATTTTTGGCGACCAAGTTGGCGAGTTCGGAACCATCTGGAATCTTCTGGAAAGTAGTAGATTTCTCCACTAGTGTCACGTTCAATGACACGAGCGGTTATGTTTCTGGAAATTTCTGTTGCGCCTATAAAACGATACTCACCGGTACGGTGATGAGTCTTGATTAAGCCAGCGAGTAGTGCGGATTGTTTTGACCAGTGATTAGCTCGGCTGTGCTTGTGAATAATCTTTACTTACATATATTTTTAAACACTGGTGATTGTGTTTGATTGCTGTTGAAGGTGTGAAGACCTTCGGATATTTACCCTGTGAATACTGCTGCCGAATCCTGTATTTAAAGGATTGGATTTTCCATAATAAATTCACATCGCTCCTAAGGAACTGTTTATTTTCTTTGTGATTGTTTTGCATAAAATCCCCGAGCCAGGATCTACGTAGCAATACTCTTTTATCCAAATTATATCTTTTCTCTCTGGGTTATGTTTAAATTGTGACAAATAAGATTTTACAGATGAAATATCATGGAGAATTCTAATAGCTGTATATAAAAGTTCATAAATTAATTCCTGATACATAGTAATGTCAATAAATTCATTTTTTTGTGGGAAAAGAAAATTCTTATCTTCTCCTTTTACAATTGGAGTTTTAAAACTTTCACAGTTCCTTGAATTATTTTTAACCAATAATGATTTAATACATTCACACTGTGATAAACAAATACTATTTTCATGGTTTTCAATTTCTATTCCTAAAAACTTATTAGTTTTATTTTCAGCTACTTCAAATGCATTTTAAATCTTAATCACAGCATCTTCATGCATTTTATAATTATTATACAAAATAACTAAATCATATTCATACATGATATAAGAATATTTTGAGTATCAGTTTTAAAATAAATACACAATTACCAGAAGCTAATTGTTTAAAGCCAAATTTTTCTATTTCGCCCTTCATTTCATATACCAGTTTCTAAATGACTGTGGCTAACACCATACATACTCTTTTTCAATTTACAAACTTTGTCATCTCCAATTAATTTTTCATAACCAGGGGGAGGTAACACATACACAATTCTTTCTAAATCACTAAAAATTTTGCAGTTTTTACATCAAAGAAATTAACAATTAATTTTAATTTATCTGCAAGTGCAGTTAATAATCGAAAAGATTCTATACTTACAACTGGTGAATACGTGACTTTGAATAATCTATATTTTTTGTTTGATTAAAATCAGTTGCTACAAGCCTTACTTTGTATTTTATATTTTTCCCAACATCATCTTGTTTTAAACTACAATGGTTACTTTAAATCAGAGGTTCCCAAACTTTTTTGTCTCATGGACTCCTTAACATGTTTTTCGGTTTGGGGTAGACCCCTACTCACAAAATATTCGATTTTTGCAAATTTATTAACATAAATGCCTTTTTGACAGCTGGTATAGAGCTAATTTAAAAGTTTTGTTTCTAATTATAGTGAGTATAGGGTTCGAAACTAATGAAGTACATATTAATTAATGAAATTAAAATTTAATTAATACATATAAAATAACTGTTACATAAAATAGCTGAGCAAAAAGCGTGGGATGAATCTGGTGCTTCAATAACAAATGTTCAACATTTGGCATCAGTCTTTGTTTAACCCTCTTTGGTTTAGTAGTGTGCTTTCTTTTTTTTCTTTCTGTTTTGGACATTAGCAACCACGCTGAACCTTCTTCTCTCTAGGAAAAATAATTAAAAACTTTCTCAAGATGTTTCATGATTCAGGATAAGTAACAGATATGTCTTTTTAAAGAAAAAATTGTTGACATTATTTTCTAAACTGTATTTAACCCTCTGACTGGATGACCCACTAATTGAATTTCACTTCGAAAGCGATCTACTTTTCCAAAGCCAGCTTATCCTAAAATGTTCCGATAAATTTCGCGAACTGCTTCAAAAACGAATGGCAGTTTAATGCCTTCCCCTGTTAAAGCCGCAGGCGGTCCTAATTGGTTTTGCAGGGGACGGTTTTATGGCTTTTCGGTCTCTGTGTTCTTCGAAACGGGAGGTTTCTCATTCACAGCTGTGGCCTAGAGCGAGGATTGTGAAATGGACATTTTCTACACTTCACGGCCAACAGAGAGTTCACCCAATTTATTGCAAATATATATTTCATATATTTGGAAAACTTGCTCAATTTCTGATCTAAAAACCAATTAGGTTTTAAGAAATTTTAATTTTCTGAGTTTTGATTTTAAATTCAGTTTCATTTTAAAGCATTTTTGCATTCCTAGATTGAATTAATTAAAAATATTTTTTAACACAATCCAATATTTCGTGTGAAACGGCAATTAACTACAATTTTAGTTTCTAAAATCATTTCTGTTTGCTCATGTTTTTAAGTTTTTGAGTTCTCTCACATTTACTTAATTAAGATTGATTTAAAGATCAATATATTTTTTGACACATAGTTTATATAATTTAAAAGCTCTTTACTTTGTTTGCATTATTTTTTTTTCCTTTTGAAAAATGCCATGACCAAAATGTACGCAGGCTACTGTGATAAATAATACTTGAAAGGGATGGAATATGACTGAAAATGGTAAATCTAAAATTCAGCTTTTTCAGGTAATATTACAATTAGACTACAGAATACAAATGTTGCAGAATGAACTAAATATTTCCCTGATGTACCACAAACTACATTATAATAAATCTATTGCAGTTCTACATTGCAGTATTTGAAAGTCATGCTACAAAAACTTAAACTTGCTTAACTACCACGATGGGGAACTGAGAAAAAAATAGATATTGTTTACAAACTTGGTGTTTTCTGGATTACGTTTGTATAACTACTAATTTCTATATAAATATTTTGCATTTAAAACTCTTGTGAATATATAAGGTTCTGATAAAAGTGAATAATTGATCAAATTAACAGATGTTATCAATGTTATGTCTTAGAATATTTTGAATTAAAAAAGATATTTCAGTCATATTTATTTCAAGTAGAATTTTCATGTAGAGCATAAGTTGAATAGTAACAGATTGAAAAATTAAAGCTTTACAGGCAATGGAATTTTTTTTATGACTTTACAAATTTTAAATATGTTTTTCTAAGATTTTTAATTTTGAAGATGAGAGTGTTTTCTAATCCCTAAGGCGTTTTTCCTGTTCAAGATAGAGTCTTGAAATATCTTGTAAATGTCCCCGTACATATGTTCTATAAAAGTTCATATGGATTTAGGTCTGAGAGCTCTAGTTATTTTTTAAAAATATCTTAATGTTAATATTTAAAAAAAGTTGGGTTTTTTTCAGGTTTAGCCATAAAAATAATTATTAAAATTCAACAAAGAGATGTATTTTAAATTTTATACTTTTTGTTTCCAATAATCTAAGAAATATTAATCACTTTGTGACAAATCTATACGGAACTTTATCACTAACCTTCTGAGTCGACCTTTTTAGGGAAATTTAATTCCCTACCTATTTCCAATCAACTCCAAAAAGCGGACAGGATTCCTTGTTATATGCAGATTAGATAAAGTATTTAAGTCAAACGAAATAGTAAAGTTAGAGCAGTAGGAGATAGAGATTGAAGCAGAAAGATATAGTGAAGTTAAATTGAAGATTTCTTGTTGGAGATAATTTACTCTCAAGAGGAGTTGAGATTCCGTTGGTAATTATTGATATTTATAATTAAAGTCTCATTAAAGTTTTAAGAGTGAGATTAAAGATAAATGTTCAATAGGAACATTATTAAATATAATTCTGGGATCTCTTTTCGTGGTAATCTTTGCGTGATCATTATTTAATAAATTAATTAATTGGATCATTAATTAAGTTAATTTAAAGGATATTACCTTTAAAACCTCATAATACTAGTAGATAAATTTGTCAATAAGTCTTTGATTCTATTTGGATAAGATAACCAAATAAAGAAAGTTGTTTATAAAAATGGCTACTGGTTCTTACATGACTCCTATTTATTCTCGTTCTCAAAGTGAGGTCCAAGGAGACCTTCACAACTTACAATAATTAAATATTTTTAATAATTTAACTCTTTAGAAAAGTTTTAAAAATTTTCAAAACTGTTCAATGCTTTAAAATTGTGAAATAATGGCTTGTCAAACTAACCTATTATTTTCAGAATCAATATAATAGTATAATTTGAATATAAAACAAAAATTAATTTTACTGTGACAAACTGTTTACGACTTCTACTCATATTGTAAAAAGAATGAAAGATAAATATATAACATAGTGGCAGTCAAAAACACATTCATAATATGTTAAAATCCTGTCCCGATACAATTTTCAATGCATTTTCCAAACTGTAGCTAAAAACAGTTATATGTTTATTAGGACAGAAATTATTTATATTTAGATATATTTTTCCTTATTAAGTACATAATGAATAATGGCAAGATAATTTGTAAAATCCTGAAAGATTTTAATGAAGAAAAAAGCCAGACATAATTTTAGATAGTTAGAAATTTAATTATATAATACACAAATATGTATGTTTTAAAAGAAATAAGTTGGCTAAGAAAATGAAATTTACTAAAAATTTCCCGAATAAAGTAAATCAGATTTCATCCTAAAATACATATAATTGTAAGAAAAGGTTTTATTCAATTTACAATTAGTTACAAAAAACCTTTTATAAAAAATAATTTTAACAGGTATAAATTGCAAAAAATATCAAAGAAGTATGAGAAAGACACATACATGTCGTTTACAGAAATGTCACAGTGTGATATTTTTCGAAACACGGCACTGCACACACAGTCCAACATTACAGTCTTTACATTGAAAACGAGTTTTTGATGTTTAACCACTAAATCGTAAACATAAGAAACAACAGTCAAATATCACGAGTGTAGACGGTGCTCGCTGATATTTGAGTGAGAAAATTACAGCAGCATAAAATGCGACCTCGTTTGAATTATATCTAATGTGCATATTTGGAACTGTTTAGCGTACTCAAATTAACTCAAGTGCACACGTCAAGGGTTTATATTGCATTCTAAGTCAACACGGTGGCTACTGACGAGCGACTACGTAATTTTGAACCGCGGTTAAGTGACGAGGACGATACCTGAGCTGATAACTCCCCATCCAAACTTCCACATCACACCAACGTGAGGACTTTTGACCTCGACGTGTTTAACGTGCATCAGCTCCTCTTCAACGCTAAACTTTTGTGGTACCAGGGCTCGAACACTGGACACGAGTTCATAACCATGACCATTAGGCTACCGTGGCCGCAAAAGAAAATAGCAAGTTTGAAAGAAATGTAATGGAGAAGTATATTTGAAGAAATAACTTCAAAACTTAACGAAAAACCAAAATATCAAAAATTTATTTTAGGAATAATAGTGAATATAACTTCGTACACCTAAAACCACTTTACGCAGTGTATTTTGAAAGTGAACGTTTCCCCTTTTAGAGAAACTTACTATAATTATGTCAAATTCCTTTCGTTTTGCTCTAAGGGGATCCCCGAAACAACGTAATTTTTTTGATACACAAAATTACTTATGGTTGAATCTAATACAATTCCCTACAAAATGAATGAAAACCCTTTTTTATCATATAAATTGTGTTTGAATAGGAGATGGTTAGTTAATAAGAACATTTAAAACGTGTCGGCGATCTATGGATCTGTGTCACGTGGTACAATTCCTAGTGGCACTCAGCACTACTCTACAAAATTGTCAATTCTTGAGTGGATGGAAGTTGATAATAGACCTTATTTGAGAAACATCTTCTGAGAGAGAGAGAGTTATGGACATTTATGGAAGTACAAAATAATCTGAAAGATAATTCTAAGGATAAATTTACAGCTATTTTGTAAATAATTGAGTGTTATTGATAGGGGATTTAATTGTTGATAAAAGAAAATTGCATGTACTCTGCTTTCCACTTATGATTCGGCATATCAAAGTAAAAAATCTTTCCTAATATGAAAAATATTTCGACTCCGCAAAGAAATTGTTTAACAACTGAATGCTAAGAATCGTGTCATGCATTATACCCCTGGTTTTGCGATATGAAAGAAGAGTCGTGAAAGAGTTAATTCACATTACAATTTTTATTTAACTGTAATGAAGGGAATCATTTATATTTTACTTTGTCTATTTCTTATTTAAATAAAAATGTTGGAAACATACATTTTTAATTTTTTTTATCTTTGTTGAAGAAATAGTAACATTTTATATTGTTTATTTTTATGTTAATAAATGTATTTTATTGATCCATAATTAATATAAAATAAAACTGTAAATCTAAATTATTTACCTCTATTCTTTAAATCTGCAAATATTACCGTAAGAATCGAAGGATTTCAAAAATTTCCTACTATGTGGCACGCTGAATGATACTGACAGATTGGTTTGGCACGTCTTAGCTACTCAGTTGCCGCCCCTGATTTAAAATGTTGGGTAAGATAACCATTATATTTTTAAAATTTTATAAATATACAAAAGGAGAGTATTTTGTCAATACATGTTTTATAAAGAGTAAAGTTTACAAGAACGAAATATAAAATTGCGTTAAAATTATTGGTACGCTATCAACCGTACTTCTTATATATATATATATATATATATATATATATATATATATATATATATATATATATATATATATATATATATATATATATATAAATATATATAAATATATATATATATATATATAAATATATATATATATAAATATATATATATATATATATAAATATATATATATATAATATATATATATATATATATATATATATATATATATATATATATATATATATATATATATATATATATATATATATATATATATATATATAAGAAGTACGTCGATAGAGTACCGTAGTTACTGCCAACTCGTGTCAATGAATTGAAATTAAGTTCACAATTCATTGTTATTAAAATATATAAAATTTTACATGACTTATTTTTGTATTTGTTATTTTTATATACCTTACTGAGAGAAAGCAACAAATGGGAGTTCATTACCTGCCAAAACTGCAGAGGCCTGGTTGTTTACTCCACAAGCTCCTACCTTATGCTTACTCTGCCCGACTAAGTAAAAATGCCGTCTTCGGCTCGTCAAGATCACGGAATTGCAGATATTGTTTTCCATATATTTTAAATATTAGTTTTCTAACTTCTACATCAGCCTTTTATATAATAGTCTACACTCCTGCAAAGAAGTCTGAATTCAAAACTATAAAAACATATTATTTTCAACAATGTCATTTATACCTTTATTTTTTATAATCTATGAATGCGTTAAACTATTAATTTGTTATCGCGACTATTTAATATCAAATGCGAAAAAAAAAACCGAATAAGTTTCAAACTGAAACTTAAATTGAATTTTTCAAAAATTGTCATCGATATTCTCATAACTTTTACATATTGTCATTTTAGCATATCACACATCTATCTTCTATGTAAAAATCTATTATAAGTTCATCAAATGTTTCAGCATATTTTTACTCATAACATGCAGTTTTCAACCACATTGTGAGGCCGCGGTAGCCTAATGGTCAAAGTAACGGACTCGTAGCTGACGTGTCATGAGTTCGACCCCAGCACCACTGAAGATCCGCCGTGTAAGGGAACGATGCTCAAGCGTCATCCTCGTCACTTGACCATGGTTTAAAATTACGAGGTCCGTCGCTAAGTGAGTGAATATTAACGTCGCACTGTTCAGCTACACGAGGGCTTTTAGTGATGGACCTCGTAATTTTGAAAAATGGTCAAATGACGAGGGCGACACCTGAGCTGGCACCCCCGTTTCCTAACTACCACACCTCACCAACGAGAGGACATTTCAGCTCTCGATAGATTTAACGTGCATCGCTGCCCTACACGGCGGGTCTTTTTGTGGCACTGGGCTCGAACTCGAGACATGCCAACCATGATTCGATACCTTGACCACCTGATACCCCTGCCACAGGTCCGTCGCCAAAAGCCCTCAAGTAGTTGAGTAGAGAAGAGAGGGAGTGCGACTCTTTAATATCCCCTCACTTAATTAAATTATATGAAATTTAAGGAATACTTGAAAAAATATTAGAAGTCGAATATATATATATATTAAAAAATTAATCTAATGATAATTTTAAATATCCAAAGAATTATTAGTATTTATGGTAAATATGTTTTCAACTGAGTATTTGAGACACGCATAAATATCTTTCTCGAAATTCCAATGCAGAATTTTAGTGGAGCTAATACAAAATTCCTAGTTTTGCATGGTTAAGATTATAAAAATGTCCAAATTTTAATAACCTTTTCTTCAGTCAACCACTAATGGAACATGAATGATGAGGGATTATGCATATATATTTTTTTAACTTGAATTTAAAAAGGATCTTTATATTTATTTATATGAGCAAATGTTAACTGTAAATTTGTCCAGATGCTTTTAAATACTCTTTATTTGAAGATTCAAGTTAAAAAATATAAACTTGAAATTAAGTTCTTGACATAAAGTTCTCTTTGAATGAAATTAATGTTCAGACATTCAAAATTCAAATATAATTTGTTATCTGAACAATACAAAACAAGGGATTCTATGTAAGATGCCCTGAATATCTGGCTTTAAAAGATTTAAATAGGGTTTTTTTAACAATACATATAATTTTTTTTGCAAATAATGTAATACAGAAGCTTAAAAATTATTCATGTTTAGAAGTGTCCGAAATTTTAAAAGATTTTAAATTTTGAACCTTTTTTTTTTATTTTTTTGACACAACAAAATAATCATTTTTAAAAAAAATCCCTGAAAGTATTGATTAAAATAAGAAAAATGAAACAGTAAATTATCCTCAATGTTTTAATATATAATTTGAATTTAAATACTACAGATATTTTTTAAAAGCTTAGACATACGTTATAAAAACTTAATTCTATTTGAGAATTTTAAGGTAAAAAAAAATGAGAATTCTCAAATCGTTGACTCGCTATTTGTGTACACTTTAGGTTGAAGATTTTACGATTGCCACAGGAACCGGTCTCCCCGTGAGCCATAAAACTTTCCCTCAATGCCCATTGTGTCTCCCCGACCGTCTCTAATTATCTTTCAAGATCGTAAACCTTTAAAGGGGGAAAAGAATTCGGAAAAATACCACCTTACCGGTTTTGAACACATTACTTGAAGGGAAAAAATCTGTTTGGTTCATTTTTGGTGAGTCCCCGGCCTTAGGAAAAATTCAGTGTGGTCCGTTTTCGAAGCCTCTAGTTGGGCGGAAAAATCCGTGCTGTTCAGTTGGAGGGTTAAGATCTTTGTTAGAGTTTGCTCCGATCAGTTTCTCTCGTTATCTGACATTGTTTTTTTTTTCAATGTGATCACATGAATTTATTGTTTATTGTGGTATTACCATTATCAAAACGCTGCTAAACCTATTTTCAATATCTGAATAAAGGGCATTTAAAAGTCGACCGTAAGTTAAAACGTCATTTTCCTGGCAGATTGTTTGCGTCAAATTGAGAAACTGGTAAAATTCGTGAAGTCCATATATACTCCATTAGCTTTAATTTTGGCAAGAAACACTGAAATGATGTCTTTTTTTAATAAAATGTGCACTGTCACCTTGTAACTGCAAATGATCCTCATTAAATTTAGTAAATTAATCTGTTTAAATCTGTATGGTTTCTACTTTATTAACCCTCTAACCGGATAGCACGAAAAATTCCGTCAGTGTAAAGATGCTTCGAAAATGGACTGCACGGATTTTTCTGCCTTCAAGTGTTTTCAAAAGCGGATTAGCCGCACTTTTTTGAAATCCTTTCCCCCTTTTAAGGTTTAACATCTTGAAAGATAATTGGGGACGGAGGAAGCAACACAGCATGAGTTTTATGGCTCGCAGGGAACCCCGTGTTTTGACCCTGGGCAATGTAAAAAATCGGGGAGAAATTTCTTTAGACCTCAGGAAGTGTTTACTTGTTACCTCGTATTTTAAAAGTTTCCAAAAGTCCCAACGCATAAGTAAAATATGTTACAATTTCCTTTTGTTTTCATATTAATTTGAAACTGTAACAAGTTGGGGCGTGTAAGGACAATCTGCTATTTTATATAGTTAGACAAATTATCTTTTTTTGAAGTATATTATTTCGCTTCATTTTTCTTATCGTAATCAATGTTTTCAGTTTTTGAAACATGATTATTTTATTATAAGATACCGAAAAAATTAATAAAACACAAAACTCTTTAAAATTTGAAACCTTTTCAATTTTCCAACCACTAAAAATGAATAAATTTAAACTTCATCAAATCATTTGAAACATTTTCTTACACTTTGATAAAAATAATAACGAAAAAAAACTAATTAAGATTTATTAGTTTTTTTTTTTAGATTTCAAAGCCCAAGTGTTCAGGGAAGTTTAAGTACAGTGCCTGGTTATATATAGTTAAAATACACCGAATTATATTTGAATTTTAAGTGCTTGAACTTCAGTTTACATCAAAGACAACATGAATGAAGATTTTCACACATTTTTTTATAACTTGAATGTTTGAATAAATGGTAATCAAAAATATACGGAAACATTTACAGTAGACATTTATGCATATAAATAAACATAAAAATCAATTTTAAATTCGAGCTATTGAAAAACATTCGAATTATTTATATTGTTCAAAAATATCTATTTATACAAAATACCTCAACATTTATCTTTTTTAAAGGCTAACTGAATAAGTAATTAAAATCTGGATATTTTTGAAATCTCGACCGTATAAAGCTAGAAATTTTATGTTAGAAATTTCATTTGAAATTTCGAAAAAAAATGCATCGCGCAGTTAAAAATTATTTACCATAAGTTTTAGCAGTTATTTGAGTATAATAAAAATTTCAAATTTTATTATATAGCTTTTTTGGTATCTTTTAATATATTTAGAAGATTTCATACAATTCAGTTGAAAACCGCATGCTAAGAGCAAAAAATATACTAAAACAATTGATGAATATACAATTACAATAAATTCTTACATAGAAGCAAAACTCAGAAGCTAAAGCGTAGGAATAAAAAAATTTGAGTATATCTGAAGTAGTTTTCGAAATATTTACTTTAAAGTTCAGAAAATTTGTCTGCGTTATGTTATACATAATATTAATTAAATGGTTAAAATAATATGTTAATATTAGTCATGTAATCGTTTGATGACACATTCATATACTAATAAAAATTATCATGGTCATTGATGCGAATGTCAAGAATTTTATGTAATTTTAATTCAGATATTAAGATATTGATGTAGAAAATAGAAAAAGACCATCTAAAATACATGAAAAATGCAGTTTGCTATAAAATGATCTTGACAAACAAAATCCGGCATTTTCACTTACTATGGCAGAGCCGGCTTAGTCAGGGGCGATCTGGAAAAACAGAGAGAGAACCGCGGTTTTTTTATGGATGCCGCTCTAGCTTTTAAAGTTCCCAGGAAAAATTATATATATATAAATTACAAATGCAAAAATAAATCTTGTAATTTTCCATACATTTTTATAACAACGAATTGTGGAATTGGCTTCCAATGCATTGTTGTGTTTGACAATATATGTAAGGTAACCAACCCTACTTTAGATAGATTTGTACTACTTTTTCGTAACCGTATTCCTTTTAAAATTAATTCGTGCAGCCGAAATACACGTTTTGTACCCTTAAAAATTTATGTAAACTATAACGGTTAATTTTAATTTATTCAACTTGTGAAATGTTCATAATTAACCATTTCCGTCTAAACAGTTTACATGAAAAAAAAAAGTTTGGACTCCCTTCTTCATTAGGGATTTATATAAGATTCTAACATTAAATTTTATTTTTCACCGAATAGGATCGAGTAGTAGTGTATAGTGCTTCCACACCACAGGTCTGGGGTTCTATTAACGGGCTGCGCAAGGTCGACTCTGCCTTTCATCCCCGCTACATTGGGTCGATAAATGAGTACCAAGCTTGCTTCGGGTCTTAAACACAGAAGGTCTCTCTTCAGACAGACCACCAAATCGGGACATCTGTTTATGCACCTCAGCGTCTAATGGTCACGTGTATTATGATGGGCACAGTAGTTCCTGGCCCTCATGGATTGTTGTGCTTCTGAGTTTGAGTCTTAAGTTTGAGGATTACCTCACTTTGGGGATACCCCTTAGATAAACATGTATTTCCATTCATTTGAAATTAAACATTTTTCTTTCAATTACGTTTATTTCAGAAGGAAGTTTGATTTTTCAAATGTATTTGCTTAATAACATGTATATTTCTGTATTATATTAAACATTTTATCAATCCAAAAAAATTACATGTTTTTAGCTCCTCTAAAAGCTTTTAGGATTTTACGACTGATCTTACAATCCATATACGTTTTATAGTAGTGTATTTAAAAATGATAAAGACATTTTTACGACTGTGTGAGCTTTTATGCCTCGTTTATAAATATAAAAAGTTGCATTCAGCTACAGTTTTTAAAATGTACTGAAATAAGTGGAGGAATAGGATATTTACATATTATGAATATTTTTGACTACAGTAAGATATATTTATATATTTCAGTTTCTTTACAATTTGAATAGAAGTTGTAAGCCATTTTGCGAATAGTTTGATGTTGAGTATAAACCTATAGTCTGTTTAATATTGTAAAGTGTTTTTCTTTGATACCAGCACACACTAAAATAAGGCTCATTTGCAGTTATATGATCAGCTTCAGTGATATTTAAATTTTCAAAAATAGTCTACACGTACGAAAACATTCTTTCACAACCGCACACCACACATCTCTCTCTCTCATACTATATCTTCCTTACAGCAGGAAATATTTGTGTATACTGAAAAATTTAATACAGGATACATTTTCAAGTGTTAAATTTGTTTTTAAAATTTGGTATGAATACATTGTGGAACTGTCGGTTAACTTCACTGTATAAAATTGTTTTAAGTGTACTGTTTTTTGAAAGACAAAATTAATTAGGGAGAACTTTTCTCACAATAGAATTTGTAATGACTGAATTGTGTGAAAATGTAGTTATCGATGTGTGACATTTTTCCTTGTAATAAAAGAAACAGAAAGATAAGAAATTTAACTTGAGTAGAAAATGGTTAGAAGTACTGTCATGCGCATTTGAAGAAGTATATCCCCCATTAAAATTAAAAATTATTGACTGTGAATGTGTGTTATTTCCATCACAAATGCCGATGTAGAAAAGGAATTTTTATTTAATACAAGAAGTTCGAAAAAGAGAACACTAGGAAGGAAAATTAAAATTTTTTCCGAAAAATATTCAGTTAACATAAAAATATCTTTTATATGATTTTAATTAAAATAAATTAAAAGTATTGAAATCCTTTTTTATGCTATTTTAAATTAAAAATATAACTGAATAGAGAAAGATCGGTTTAATTTCATAAATATAATCATCGTATGTAATATTTATTGTGTTATTGTTTAAAAATGAGATAGGGCCTTTGCTCTTTTTACCTCATTACTTTTTTAAAAAACAGGAAAGTGAGCGCGTTTTCTTACTCTCATATTCTAAAATGAATACAGGATGCTTTTTTTCTGGTTCAAATCGCAATACCAAATATATATATATATATATATTTTAATTTTTAAAAAATGACAGAAAAATAAATTTTCTTTGAAGAAAATATAATTATTTTTCAACTTCTAACATACTATTTATTTCATTTTTTCCTCTTTTTTTTTACCTTTCATTTTTTTTAATTTTTACTGTGACTGAACATATAGGAGAAAGAAACACCGAATTCCACTACGCTTTCAAAGAAGATTGCCCAAGGCAACTTTAGCTAGCTGTAAACGATTGATATCTTGGTTCTTACTTTACAAAAGGACCAACTGGGTAGTAAAATTGTCCCCGTTCGACCTCCCAAGTTCTAAAAGGGGGAAAGGAAAAAAGTGTTGCATTTTTGAAGGGAATCGTAAAATAAGAGTTAAACGCTTTCGGAATAACTTTTCAGGAGGAAGGTATCCAGTTAGAGGGTTAAATTTTCTTTTAAAATTAAAGTCACGATCTGGTTTAGTCTATCGTAGACCCCCATTTACATCTCATGGACCCCTTACAGGTCGTCATAGACCTTTGGGGTCTATATAGACCACTTTGGGAATCACTGCCTTAAATTAAGGAAATGCACAAAAATGACGATAACTCGAAAAGTTATGCGTGGAATTTAATGAAACTTATACAAATTTATATATATATATATATATATATATATAAAATTATATATAAACAACAGATAAGAAGGTATAAAATGAAACAAAAATCACTATACAACTATGGTGTCATAGAAATTAGCGCGTGTATCACAGGCGTAGCTAGTCCTGAGTGGGTCCCGTATCAAAATTCCTTGGAAGCCCTTTTTGGTGGGCTCTCAATATTTTACGATTTCTTCTACACGTTTGGGGGCCCCTGAAGCTTGAGGCCTCGTAATATTGATACGGTTGATACGGCGGTAGCTACGCCTCTGGTGTGTATGCAATGAACACATCGGATGTATCAGTTTCGCATAGGAAAATTACGTTTAATATGGGGTATGATCCCCGAGAAGTAATACAGCACGTGCAGCGATGTATGATGCTCGCAATTATGCGGTCTATTAATTCTATAGGAAGTGTGAGCCGCGCGTTGCTCTTCCAAGGCAGTTGAAAGCGTGGCTAAGGTCCTAAGAGGGGATTGAGAGCAGCTACACGCTATTCTAGAGCAGGGATGGCGAACCAATGGCCCGTGACACAATATTTTAGGCACGCCACCATTCATAAAGGATTGCCTTTTAGTCCAAAATAAGAAAGCTCACTATGAAGTATTATGAACAAACGCAAGTGAGTCGCGGGGTGGCGGGAAGCATAATCGTTTGTTATTGTCTGGTCTTAGTTACGTCGTGGACTACTACTGCTAATGATGCAAAGTTTGTCCTCACAAAGCATAGTCAATATGTTGACGCAACTGTATTTTAAATTTTATTTGTGTTATACTTACGATTTTGAACAGTTATGTAACGTGACTAATACAGAAAAAAAAGTGCAAGATAATAAGTTTAACAGAGAATTTCAAACAATTTGGTGGATCGAGTTGTATGGCATGTTAGTAAACGCGACAAAGCGATGTGCATTTTATGTTTTGGAACAGTAATATGTAGAACATCGCCTGTAAAACGGCATTTTGAAACAAATCACAAATCCTTTTGTCAAAAAAGTGGACCAGAGAAAAAAGAATTAATTGCAAGCGCAACAAAAGACAAAAATAAACAATTGACGTCTATGATTAAATATGTAAGGAAAAATTGTCATATATACGAACGCAGCAAGTTACTCGGCTGCAGAGGCGGTGTAAGGCACAGGCCACGGCCTCGCGGTGTATAGGAACTCGTGCCTCAAAGCCGAAATAAATTGAACAAAAAGTAAGGAAAATCCAAAAGTGCACGCTATAGGGTTTTTATAATTAATTAATTTGAAAATTCTCAACTCTATCTGTTTTTCGCCATAAGATATCGCAGTCTCGCTTCATGTTTCTATATGGTATTATAAATTTTAAAAGTATTTGATGTGAGAATAAATAATAGTGGTACTGGGCATTTTTCATAATTTATCAATCATGTCAGGCTTAGGCACTAAGAGAGATAAAGGAAGAAAATGAGAACCTAGTGCAGCAAAAAGAAAAGTGGAAAGAGTTGTATCCAACCACACAGGTTTAAAGTTCAAGTATGATGGAATTTCTCGGTCAGACTGAAACTGGCAGTACAGAATCAAATTAATTGGTTCCTTCGACTACTCAACAACATTTATCCGTATCCGAGTCTCCGTTGAATTTGGAAGTTACTCCAGATGCACCGACTATTGATACCAAGCTACGTAAATCGGAAAATAGAAATAGGATCAAAAGCTTGCCAATAACAATCTGACGCTGAGATTTCTGTTTCCACGTTGAGTAACATAAGTCACAATCAAGAAGAGCTTGAGATTAGTTCTTCGCCTGTGGACAGAGATGCCACTGACGAAGTGAAACAAGCTGTGACGTATTGAGTACGAAAACTCACAGCCAGGCTAGATATATAAACATGTACAATTTATTTACAGAGCATTCTAAAAAACAATCTTACATCCAGAGCACGTTTATGCCTCCTGCCTCCAGTCGGGACCCTCAAAACCGGTCCTCCGCAGGTCCTTTCCAGACGAGTCTATCCGGAACGTAGGGGAACCGGATTCTAGGAAACCCTTCTCCCCCACTTCCTCGGAACATTCGTCACAACTCCTCCTTCCTCTAGAGAGAACTTTTTTTGATGAAGGGAAAGTTCTGTTCTTTGAAGGTCCACTAAAATCACTTAGGAGATATCACTTAAAAAAGTTCTAGATAACACTACCTTTTTAACAGTGTACGATTCCCTTCTGGCCAGAATGACATAGTACAATACAATTAACATATAAAAATTCAAAATAAATGAGAAAATCCCAACTTATTAGATATATACAAATTACACTTATCTAGTGAATAACTCAAATCAATAATACAATCATATTTACTCAAATCTCATATTTATGAACTAAAAAAACATCAAACACTTTACACATCTTACACACAGTCTACTCTAGAATCATTCTAATGAAATGATTACATCACCATATTAGAAGTATATAATTTTTAAAAATAAGAACAATTTTTTTTTGAATCAGAAATGTTTCAAGAATCACACAACTATATTAAATATTGAGATATATGCACAACATTCAGTATTATTATCATAATAAATCACTACTCATAAAAAAATGCTTATATTCAAAAATTGGTCATGCCTATGGTATGCATGCTTAAAAAGATACGAATATCATTTTGATTGTATAGGAAAATAGTATACCTAATAAGCAATATTTTTCACAAAATGGTTTTTTTAAACTACATAAACCTTCTCTAGCTTTCAATCAGAGAAAATACTTTGAACTCATTAAAATGTGAAGATTTTTTTCCCCTCACAAAACTTTCTCAGCACATTCATACACATAGATTGATAATGTTTTATTTTAAAAGAGAAATCTGGATCAGAAACAAATCCAGTTTAGCAGCATCTAAGTTGCACATATTGCTTTAATAAGAGCTACATTTACGATTTCACTTATGACTAATTAATCCTTGACAATGAATATTATTATCAACTACAACCTGATTCACAACCTTAATAGTACATTACACTTTATTTTGCACACTTGGAGGTGTGGAAAATTACATGAGCTTTGTATGCATTACAAGAGGAGAAAATAAATGAAATTATTGTATTAATCCAGTGTTTCTCAAACTGTGGGGCGCTCCCCCCTTGGGGGCGTGAGAACTTTACAAGGGGGCGCGAGCCTATTGAAAAGACGAGAACAAAAGATTATTTACAAAATTATTAATTTACTGAAAGTTAACAAACAAAATACATTCTGAGATAATAAAAAATAAAATACACATTTACACTGATGTATTACACTTATAAATATATCACAGATGTGCAATGTATTTTATAATTAATTAAACAATTCTAAGTTAAAAAACAAGTTTATTAATTACCAATGCCCCCATTGGTTTGTCATATATATAATTTATGAAAAAAATTAGCACTTACCTTGATAATTTTTGTGTGCGGTTTATAATTAAATCTTGACTGCCGATCATAAGTTTCGTGATTCGCTTCCCAATGCGAACCGTTTTGCACGTAGGCACGCGTATGGGATGTATTGGGGGAGAGGGGAGGAAGAAAGGAGTAAAAATAATCTGGAATAAGTAAATCCTTCGCAAACATTATCAAGGTCCTTTTATTGCATTCTAAAGTCTTGGAATAATTTTACGGATATCAGTGCACAGAAAAAAATCGTACTTCGGAAAGACGTATATATACGTCTGGAGAAATAAAGGTTTTGGCTTAGAGAGACGTTTATATACACGGCGGGGGGCTTAAGAGGTTAAAGTCGTATCGTAGTTTTAGCGTCAAAGTATAGTATTATTGAATTCAGTACATTGTTATTGTATGGGGGGCGATGAAAACGATGATTGAATATTGGGTCGCAAGTATTGCAACTTTGAGAAGCACTGGTATTAATCCGATATGACGAGTTTATAAAAACACAGAAGTGTATTAATATATATGTGTGTGAATACAGTATAGAAATAAGTATAGAAAGTAAGTATAATCCTCCCATAAATGTGTTACAAATTTTTAATACATCAATCTCACTCACTTAATTATAAAATTTTAGCATAAAAATGCATACATAACATATATGTATCCCTGGTTAAACCTTATGACACATATTAATGAAACTAGATTTTTTTCAGGCGATTGAATATCATACATTTTTTTTAGAAACCGAAATTAAGTTAAAGTTTATAATCTGCATACAAAAAAAAAAAATTGTTTCGGGATGAAAAATAAATCGTTTCGTGAAATCAGGGGCGTATAAAACTGAATTAGTCGACAGATTTTCCTCCAATTGCTTAAAGAACTCTGGATATTCAGAAGTCCATTTAATGTCCCCTTTCTTTGATTTTCTTTTTAACGTTTCTGTCACTGGAGAAACTAACCGAGAAAACATAGGGATATATTGTCGATCATATCCCAAAACTTTAACCGGAGTTTTATACCGCAATATTGAAAAATCTATTATTGCAATAACCTTCAGTTGAGCTGTGAACTGCTTTCCCAACCCCACAACATGACCAACTATTCAACGCCATACTGAGAGAGTTCAAATTCCGCTGGCCTGACCGCTAAATGTGTGTTTAGCTCCAATATCCCATCCATGTGGTCTATAGGAAAGTCCCAGCCCTCTGAAAAGTCAACCACATTGTCTAAATATGATAAATCAAACTTTTTATACTCTCGGGGTAGTTCAGGCATTACCCTGCTGAAATAATTGAAAGCATTTTTGAATGTAAAGGGCATTCGTAAAGAATAGTAAGTTCCTAATTTTTGAAGTAACTCGGTAGTTAAAATACTCATAAGTAAGGCTTCTCTATCTGCCCGGATCTCTCTAGGAAAGACCCTTCTAATAATCTGTGGCAACGCGCCTCAACAAGGGGTATGGATACCGTCTCAGGCACTGGTACTGCCTCATGGCACCTCGGTGACATAGACATACCAGGTAAAATATGTTTGTTTCCTGGTATAATAGGAAGGGGTCCTACTCTATTAACATTTAACTTAGAAAAGATTTCTCGTCTTACAGGAACTAATTGCATGGGTGCTATTTCCTGATCTCTGACTTCGTTATTGATGCCATTTTCTATCTTTTGAATCAAGGGAGCTGATTCTTTACTTTTCTGCTGTGTTTCTATGAATTCATAAGCATTAATTTTAATTAAATTCATAGTGTCCTGGTCTTCTTTTGTTAACGAAGGTACAATATTTTCCTCGGTTTCAATTAAATACTCTCCTAATCCAAATTGATCATTATATTTTTCCTTATCCAAATGTACCGGACTAACAACTGGCTTTGAGACCACGTGTCCCAGCCCACACTCAATCTTCAGTTCTGCGGGACGCAGACACGTCATACCGTTATCCAGAATATGTTCGATCGAGGCATGCTCACCTGTAAACATCTCTGGTACAGCATATTTTCACAATCTATATCTAATGAGGCCCCTGTTTCTCTAAGGACAGGCATCACAACCCCATTCTCTTTACTTCTAATAGTACAGGGATTAAGTGAAACGCTTTCGGATTTACCTCTTACTTTATCTACAGTTTTAGAGTTGTGTTTCTTTAATTTAAGAAGTGTTTTTAATTCATTAGTGTTAAAAATATATATTTCATTTAGATCAAAATATTTGCTGACACGTGACGTACTAATTTTTAACCTTTTCTCAATTATCATACTTAACATTTCTCTAACGAATTCTTCTTCGTAATTTGGGCTATTAACAATAAGATTTTTAAGGTCTGTAATTTTTAGATCGTCGTTTACTTTTTCACTTAATTGTTTTGCCATATATCTTAGTTCTGCTAATCGACCTTTTCCTAAATAAGCCATTTTTAGCCAAAAAGTTTTTACAATAAAAATATTTCAAACCGCACAGTTAAAATGAATGCAGTATCACTTATACACTCTTTCTTAGTAAAATAATATTAAAATAGTAAAATTCAAAACTGGTAATCATTAATAGCAAAACTACAATACGTATTTGATAAACTAATACTCATAAAGAACAACAAATTTCAAAGTATCAAAAGCAACAAAGCCTTCTATTTTTCATACAAAATAGCTTAAAATAAATATTTAATATTCATTTATTTTTTGAAAAAGAATGATTAAGATTTTTATGAAACCTTTCTACCAGTAGCTTACGCAATTCTAAGAAACACCGGAAATACAATGAATAAAATACACAGTATTGCATAATCATGCTATTCGCACACAGAGAAATATATGTACTTAACTAAACAATTTCCACTATCACACAGAATGTGACTCATGCAAATTTAAAAAAATATATATCTATATTCAAATATTTAATTTGAATTATATGATTATAAATACAGAACCAATTATAACACACAACATTAAAACAATCTATTCTCAATACATGTAATTCAGTTTAGTCACCAAATTTTAATACTTCATCACACAAAAATATGCACAAGATATGATTTAATTCATTTGGCCAGATAGAGAAGGAAATCGTACCTGAAATATATTTTTGTAGATCCACGCTACGTAGTTAAGATTTTTAGTTTCCGGGCGGCGCTTCCAAGACCAGGTTGATCTATATCTTTTTCTTTCCTATTTCAGGAATTCTTTGTAGATGGGGCAGCGTTTCTTTTAAGACCGGGATAGTCTAAATACTTTTTCTTATGACAGGAATTGTCGTTGGCCGGGGTGGCACTTGTTTCAAGACCAGTGATCCACCTATAGAATCTGTCAAAAAAGCCGGTATGAAACAAACTTTTTTAATACCATGATTGATTCTGTGATAAGCAATGTGGATTCAAGATTTATGTCTTTAAATCAACATTTTGAAAATTTTGGTTTTCTCTATAGCTTAAACAAGTGTTATGGATTTACTGATCGTATAGTGAATTATTTTCATCAGAAGCGTAATTAAGTGACATTTTCAAAATTATGAAATCACAATATATGTAAAATCTCGCACACAACACAATTGAACAAAAATACGAAGTTAATTTTTGACTCATGGTTTTATTTTAAAGTTTAATCACATAAATGTTATCTTCAGTGCGGAGCCAGGCCTTAATTGAAAGGATGTTTGAAGTGAAAAACCTTATTAATACATAATTTACATTTTACCAAAAGGGAAAGGAGGTGGTGTTCACATCACTTCTATATGGCAGGATAGCAACTGGCATTTTTCGCCAAAAACGCTGCGTTCTCGCCAACGAAGGGTTGCTTCACAGTTCATTCACACTGTAGGTCTGCTATATTTGGCGTGTTGTGCTCAAAGTGTGAATCTTTCTCTAAGTAGAATGTTCTTTTTTTTTGTTACGTTGTAACAACAAATTAAAAAATATTCCAAAAGAGCAAATACTGAAAAACTGTCAAGAATTACACATAGTCTTGCAAGTAGGTGAGAGCATTGACTTCCAACCTTACGAATTATACGAAGAATTACAAAATATGATCCCAAATTTACCCAACATCATTACAGACGTAAAACATGTGCTCCAAAATGTCACAGAGAATAATTTGAAAGAAATTTCCCCAAATCTTTACATTGTCTTTCGAATTTTGTTAATAATTCCTGTAAGAACTGCTTCTGCTGAGAGGAGCTTTTCAAAATCAAAGCTGATAAAAAATTATGTAAGAAATGCAACGGGTTAGGAAGACTTTCAGCTTTGGGAGTTTTATCTATTGAAGTAGATATAGCATCTAAGGTAAATTACGAACCAATAATTAAGAAATTCAGCAAAACTTAAAGTAAAAAAAAAATTTCTGTTTTTTTTCCTTCTTTTTTTTTCATTATTGTTTAATGTACCAAAGAAATATGGAGTAACAAGTTAGCTTTTTTTCTTTATGAATAAAAATTGTTTTTTTATTTTATAAACCCTCTTCTTACGCCACCAGAGGGCCTCGCGAAATGTATCTTGCTCACATTAAGCTCAGGTCTCGCGCCGCCACTGCTCGGCTGCAAATGTCATTGCTCGCCATTGGAAACCTTTTCAAGAGGGAGAATTTGTGAAAGAAACCTGGTTAGCCTGTGCATCCTCACTCTTTGAAGATTTTGATAATAAGGATAAGACAATTGAGCGCCTCGAAGATATTCCTCTACCTAGGAACACGCTAAAAGAAATAATCTTACAACTGGCCGGAAATGTAACAGATCAACAACAACAAAAAAAAATGACATTAACTCCGCTCGTTTTATATCGCTATGTCTAGACGAAAGTACTGGCGTCACTAAATCTGCACATTTAGCTGTGTTTTTGCTCGATATTATGTAGGGAACGTTATTAAGGGAGAATTAATTACGATAAAATCGTTGCTAACTATAAAGGGTACAGATATTTGCACGGTAGGTAAAAATTTGCTTGCTGTGAAAGAAATTGATTTGAAAAAAATTGTTTCTGTAACAACTGATGGCGCTCCAAATATAGAGGGGAAAAGTGGTTTCATTAGTTCATTCCAAATAGACGTAGGACATTCAATTCTTGAATGCCACCGCATTATTCACATACAAGCCTTGTGTGCTAAGAGTGGTTAAACATCCCTTGATAATGTAATGGCGTTAGTCAATAAAACAGTCAACCTCATATCGTCTCGGGCCTTAAAAAAAGCGAAAGTTTGACACTTTGTTGGAGGAATTCAGTGTACAATGGCTTATTAATGTATAATAATAATAGCTGGTTGAGCCTCGGGAACGTACTTCAAAGATTTGTTGAATGTTTGGAATTGACTAATCAGATTGTTATTGCAAAATTAAGAGACAATTTAACAATACCTACAGTTGTTGGATGTTATGTGGCTTTCAAAACTGATGTTTTTCACAGCCACCATTACAATATCATATGTCACAATTACAATGAATTGAATGTAAAGCTTCAAGGCACAAATAAAACAATTATTGTCATGAGGAATCTTATTTGTGCGTTTCAAGCTAAACTGCATGTTTTTAGAAGTGATATTATTACATGAAGCTACAAGTACGTCCCAAACTTGAAAAAAATATCAAAGATTTAGATGTTCATGAGAAACCAGACGAAGAAAAAAGTTATTGAAGAATTTATTTCCGTAACTGATTCTTCAATCAAGGAATTTTCAGCGAGATTTTCTAAGTTTAAAGGATAACCAGAAACGCTCAAGCTCATTATATTTCCTGATGAGACTTCTTTTGATAAACTTGTTCCAATTCGATTGGTTGAAAAATGAAGAATTTGAAATGTAACTGATTGATTTGCAGTTTAGTAAAATATGGATTCAAAAACTTATTGAAACAAAGAAAAAGTTGCAATGATTGAAACAAAAAGATAAGTAAAAATGCCAGTAAAGAAATTTTGGAAGCATGGCATTCGATTCCAGACGTATTTAACTGTTTGAAGAAACTGGCTTATGCTTATTTTAACCATATTTTCATCTACCTAGGCCTGTGAGTCATTATTTTCAGAGACAAATAGCATTAAAGACTCGCTAAGAAACCGTTAGGCAGATGAGATGTTACTTTTAGCAAAATGCATGCTGAATTGGAGACATCTTACAATCATAATAAAAATTATTTGTTACCTAATCAGCAACAGCAGAAGTCACACTAATGTTACTTTAATTGGAATTACAAGTATAACTAAAACATTTACTACTTACAGTGCAAAATATATTTTTTCATAGTAAATAAAGGATTTTGAGATGGTAGTGTTTAGTTTTTTTTTTTTTTTTATTATTTTCCCAATAATCAAAGTCAAAATTATTTTGTGGCACGTCCATACCTCACTAAACATTTCTTGAGAAAAAAATGGCACGTTTATCCAAAAAGATTCACCACTCTTGTCCTAGAGCGTCCTAAACATGCTCGATAGGGTTAAGGTCCGGTGATTGAGCTGATCATTCCGAGTTGGGCACTGAATTGTTTCCTGCTCAAGATAAGCATCCACGATGCGAGGCCTGTGTGGTTTCGCATTATCATCCTGTTGCACTAACGCAATACCTATTTCCCCGTCATAAGGACGTGCATAAGCATCCAGAATGTCATCTCTATAGGTGAGAGCATTAACATTCCCATGGGAAAAGACATGGAGATCTGTGCGTCCACCCAAAGAGATACCATCCCAAACACAGACACTGCCTGATTCGTATGCATCTTTTACACAGATGTGTCATAGATGAGAACGAGTTCTAGATTATCTCCAAATGAAAATACGCCTACTATCGCTTTCGAGGTTAAGCCTGGACTCATTCGTAAAGAGAGCAGCCCTCCATTGATCCTGCATCCAATGGACATTGTGGTGTAACTTAAACCACCTAAGTCCAGGTCTTAGAAGAAAGAAGCTGTTGAATAGGCTTTTAAATTAGTTTTAATGACACACATCACAACTTTATACATATATACATTCGAAAAGGAAAAATGCAACATAACATTTCTGCCGTAATTAATTCCGCCATCTTACATACTCATAAATCTTTTTTCTCCTTTCGTCACGCGCCCGAAGCGCATGCGTGGGGAGACACTTATGACGTAAACAGGCGCCGAAAGAGTTAGCGCTTGTATTTCAGTTGCAACACATCCTCCCACCTTTTGAGTGGATATCTTACAACAAATATGCTCAAAACATCTTATACATTTCAAAAACAACTTCGGGGCTGCGGTAGCCTAGTGGTTAAGGTATCGAACCATGGCAGGCATGTCGTGAGTTCGAGCCCAGTACCACTAAAGACCCGCCGTGTAGGGCAGCGATGCACGTTAAATCTGTCGAGAGCTGAAACGTCCTCCCGTTGGTGTGGTGTGGTGTGGTAGTTAGGAGAGGGGGTGCCAGCTCAGGTGTCGTCCACGTCACTTGACCATGGTTCAAAATTACGTGGTCCGTCGCCAAAAGCCCTCGTGTAGCTGAACAGTGCGACGTTAATATTCAATCAATCAATCAATCAATCAATCAATCAAAAACAACTTCAAAAATTTCAAAACACTTCCAAACATTTTCAATGTTACAATACTCAAAGAAATATATATTAGAAAAAATTAGCACAAATACGATACTTATATAACACAAAAATATGAACAAAAAGCTGTTTCGCGTTTTCACAATTCTACCACTACTTGTAGAACACACACAAATAACATCATCATTCACCTTTCCAAATGGATTATTCAATTCCAGTCTGAATAACCTTTGCACAGGTCGTAAGAATTCTGAATGTTCTGTCTTGATAAGAGCAAGTCTTACATGACCATCACGACCAGGTATTAGTTTTATAATACACGTGCTAAACTCCAATATGCACGTTTTTTGCTATTATCTTCCAGTAGAACAATTTCTCCCACACTGAGAGGTTTGTCTTTATAGTTCTTTATGACCTGTTGTCGTAATTGTCCAAGATATTCGATTCGGAATTTTGATCTGAGTTGTTGCATTTTTTGTAGATATTTTGCTCTTTTGTGAAGATCCCCTTGGATTTCACTTTGAGAACGAGAATAATTTTGAGTCAAAGAAGAACCAGTAGCCATTTTTATGAATAACTTTCTTTATTTGGTTATCTTTCCCAAATAGAATCAAAGACTTTTAATAACAAATAATTCAAATAGCTTTATGAGGTTTAAATGGGACTTTCCTTTATATTAACTTAAATATTTACTGATCCAATTAATTAACAATTAGAATATCGATCATGCAGAGATTACCGCAATAAGAGATCCCAGAATTATATTCAATAATGTTCCTATTGAACATTTAACTTTAATCTCACTCCTAATATAAAACTTTAATGAGACTTTAAATATAAATCAATATTTACCACACTGAATCTCTGCTCTTCCTGAGCCTAATTTATTCACCTAGAAATCTTCAATAATAAATCTCTACTTCACTATTATAACTTCCTGCTTCAATCTCTCTCTCCTACTGCTTCTCACTTTACTATTCCGTTTGACTTAAATACTTTATCTAATCTGCATAACAGGGAATCTCTGTCCTCTTTTTGGATCTGATTGGAAATAGGTAGGGAATTAAATTTCCCTAAAAAAGACGTCTCAGAAGGTTAGTGATAAAGTTCCGTATAGATTTGTCACAACCCCTCCAAAAAGAAAACGGGATTTATTCGAAGGTCTCATACGTCCTGAAAATAAATTACGTAATTCCTATCTTTGTCTTATAGTTCCGACGACTATAACTGCTAATTGGATATTACTGAAACTCTCAGGACAAATAAAGGACAAATAAAACTCCGGCTGAGTTATTCTTGGAAAGGAAAATCATAACCCCGTTTAGCAAGCTCATAAATGTTACAGAGGATACGAAATATATTGGTAGGAACATCGAAAGATTATTCGATGAGGCAAGACGAAATATGCGAAAAAAGCATAAGTCGCGGGAAAAATATTACAATCGCAGAAGGAGGGATGTTCACATCAAAGTGAACGATTTAGTTTTAATTCAAACACATTTCTTAAGTGCTGCGGGTAGAAAACAGGTTGGAAAATTTATGCCTAAGTTTGAAGGTCCCTATAGAGTTTTGGAAGTTCAAGGTAATAATTTGACCATTTGGAAAAGCGGAAAAAGAATTACAGTTAATATTGATCAGGTTCGAGTGTACCGTCCTCGTCAGACAGACACGATTAGTTCGGATAATCAGGTAGAAACTCTGTATGACGAGCAAGGAGTTAGTCATGGGTCGAATAGATCGAATCAAGGGCAGTTTAAAGAGCACAGGAAAACCTCTAGTAAGGAAAGTGAGGGGCGTAGATCACGGCAGGGTAACACGGCACGGGAGATCCCCAGAAACAAACGTAAACTGAGTATTTATGAGTCGAAGGACCTAGTTTTAAAACGGTCCAAGATGTGCAGGAAGAGATCACTGCAAGTGTCTGAGCACAAAAACCGGAAAAGACTCGCTCCTGAGCTAAGACAGGGAGTCAAGAGGTCGATTCCACCCTCGATCTCATCCAGAACTTATAAATTTAATGAGACTTTAATTATAAATCAATATTTACCACACTGAATCTCTGCTCTTCCTGAGCCTAATTTATCCACCTAGAAATCTTCAATAATAAATCTCTACTTCACTATTATAACTTCCTGCTTCAATCTCTCTCTCCTATTGCCTCCCACTTTACTATTCCGTTTGACTTAAATACTTTATCTAATCTGCATATATAACACGGAATCCCTGTCCTCTTTTTGGAGCTGATTGGAAATAGGTAGGGAATTAAATTTCCCTAAAAAAGACGTCTCAGAAGGTTAGTGATAAAGTTCCGTATAGATTTGTCACACTTTTACTTAATTTCTCTCTATCTACAGTGTCAATATCGGGAACTTCAGATTCAGGAATTTCTCGCAAAAACATTTCTGGAGTTAAGGGAGAAACATCATCAACGTCTTCTGACACGTAGGTGAGTGGCCTGGAGTTGATCACTCTCTCACAATCACAAAGTATCGTAATTAACTCTTCGTAATCAAGAGCAGCACGACCAAGAATTTTTCGTAGAATTGCCTTTAAAATTTGCACTAAGCGCTCCCACCATCTGTCCCACCAGGGTGCAGAGATGGAGGATTAAACTTCCACTGAATTTTTTCTTCTGCAACTGTGGCAAAGATGCTATTCCAATCCAAAGCATGTAAAAGTCTCTCTGCTCCCTTAAAATTCGTGCCGTTGTCAGAATATATGGTGGCAGGTCGACGAGAAATAAAACGCCTTAGTGATTGAAAAAAATGCTTCAGTTGTCAAGCCGGTGATCACCTCTAAATGAATAGCCCTATAAACAGCACAAGTATAAAGGACTATGTAAGCCTTTGGACCATGCTTCAGATACAGTGGTCCTGCAAGATCAACACCTACAATTTGAAAGGTAGCGGCATCACGTACACGATCTTTTGGCAAAATACCTGGAGTTACATCACATTTCTTAGCGTTAAGGTGGTATTTTTCCGAATTCTTTTCCCCCTTTAAAGGTTTACGATCTTGAAAGATAATTAGAGACGGTCGGGGAGACACAATGAGCATTGAGGGAAACTTTTATGGCTCACGGGGAGACCGGTTCCTTTAGCAATCGTAAAATCTCGGAAGAATTTCTTTAAACCCTAAAGTGTACGGAAATAAATTGCAAGTCAACGAGTTGAGAATTCTCAATTTTTTACTTTACCTTAAAATTCTCAAATGGAATTAAGTTTTTATAATGTATGTCTAAGTTTTTAAAAAATATCTGTAGTATTTAAATTCAAATTATATATTAAAACATTGAGGACAATTTACTGTTTCATTTTTCTTATTTTAATCAATACTTTCAGGGATTTTTTTTAAAAATGATTACTTTGTTATGTGTCAAAAAAAAAATAAAAAAAAAGGTTCAAAATTTAAAATCTTTTAAAATTTCGGACACTTCTAAACATGAATAATTTTTAAGCTTCTGTATTACATTATTTGCAAAAAATTTATATGTATTGTTAAAAAAACCCTATTTAAATATTTAGTTTTCATAATTTTAAAGCCAGATATTCAGGGCATCTTACATAGAATCCCTTGTTTTGTATTGTTCAGATAACAAATTATATTTGAATTTTGAATGTCTGAACATTAATTTCATTCAAAGAGAACTTTATGTCAAGAACTTAATTTCAAGTTTATATTTTTAACTTGAATCTTCAAATAAAGAGTATTTAAAAGCATCTGGACAAATTTACAGTTAACATTTGCTCATATAAATAAATATAAAGATCCTTTTTAAATTCAAGTTAAAAAATATATATGCATAATCCCTCATCATTCATGTTCCATTAGTGGTTGACTGAAGAAAAGGTTATTAAAATTTGGACATTTTTATAATCTTAACCATGCAAAACTAGGAATTTTGTATTAGCTCCACTAAAATTCTGCATTGAATTTCGAAAAAGATATTTATGCGTGTCTCACATACTCAGTTGAAAAACATGTATTTACCATAAATACTAATAATTCTTTGGATATTTAAAATTATCATTAGATTAATTTTTTAATAAATATATATATATTCGACTTCTAATATTTTTTCAAGTATTCCTTAAATTTCATATAATTTAATTAAGTGAGGGGATATTAAAGTCGCACTCTCTTCTCTGCTCAACTACTTGAGGGCTTTTGGCGACGGACCTGTGTGGTCGGGGTATCAGGTGGTCAAGGTATCGAATCATGGTTGGCATGTCTCGAGTTCATGCCCAGTGTCACAAAAGACCCGCCGTGTAGAGCAGCGATGCACGTAAAATCTATCGAGAGCTCAAATGTCCTCTCGTTGGTGTGGTGTGGTAGTTAGGAGAGGGGGTGCCAGCTCAGGTGTCGCCCTCGTCATTTGATCATTTTTCAAAATTACGAGGTCCATCACTAAAAGCCCTCGTGTAGCTGAACAGTGCGACGTTAATATTCACTCACTTGGCGACGGACCTCGTAATTTTAAACCATGGTCAAGTGACGAGGACGACGCTTGAGCATCGCTCCCTTACACGGCGGATCTTCAGTGGTGCTGGGGTCGAACTCATGACACGCCAGCTACGAGTCCGTTACTTTGACCATTAGGCTAACGCGGCCTCACAATGTGGTTGAAAACTGCATGTTATGAGTAAAAATATGCTGAAACATTTGATGAACTTATAATAGATTTTTGCATAGAAGATAGATGTGTGATATGCTAAAATGACAATATGTAAAAGTTATGAGAATATCGATGACAATTTTTGAAAAATTCAATTACAGTTTCAGTTTGAAACTTATTCGTTTTTTTTCGCATTTAATATTAAATAGTCGCGATAACAAATTAATAGTTAAACGCATTCATAGATTATAAAAAAATAAAGGTATAAATGACATTGTTGTGAGTAATAAGTTTTTATAGTTTTGAATTAAGACTTCTTTGCAGGAGTGTAGACTATTAAAAAGCTGATGTAGAAGTTAGAAAATTAATATTTAAAATATATGGAAAACAATATCTGCAATTCCATGATCTTGACGAGCAGAAGACGGCATTTTTACTTAGTAGGGCAGAGTAAGCATAAGGTAGGAGCTTGTGGAGTAAACAACCAGGCCTCTGCAGTTTTGGCAGGTAATGAACTCCTATTTGTTGCTTTCAGTAAGGAATATAAAAATAACAAATACAAAAATAAGTCATGTAAAATTTTATAGATTTTAATAACAATGGATCGTGAACTTAATTTCCAATTCATTGTCACTAGTTGGCAGTAACTACGGTACTCTATCGACGTACTTCTTATATATATATATATATATATATATATATATATATATATATATATATATATATAATATAAAAGAAGTACGGTTGATAGAGTACCAATAATTTTAACGCAATTTTATATTTCGTTCTCGTAAACTTTACTCCTTTTAAAACATGTATTGACAAAATACTCTCCTTTTGTATATTTATAAAATTTTAAAAATATAATGGTTATCTTACCCAACATTTTAAATCAGGGGCGGCAACTGTGTAGCTAAGACGTGCCAAACTAATCTGTCAGTATCATTCAGTGTGCCACATAGTAGGAAATTTTTGAAATCCTTCGATTCTTACGGTAATATTTGCAGATTTAAAGAATAGAGGTAAATAATTTAGATTTACAGTTCTATATTTTATATTAATTATGGATCAATAAAATACATTTATTAACATAAAAATAAACAATATAAAATGTTACTATTTCTTCAACAAAGATAAAAAAATTAAAAAATTATGTATGTTTCCAACATATTGACTTAAATAAGAAATAGACAAAGTGAAATATAAATGATTCCTTTCATTACAGTTAAATAAAAATTGTAATGCGAATTAACTCTTTCACGATTCTTCTTTCATATCGCAAAACCAGGGGTATAATGCATGACACGATTCTGAGCATTCAGTTGTTAAACAATTTCTTTGCGGAGTCGAAATATTTTTCATATTAGGACAGATTTTTTACTTTGATATGCCGAATCATAAGTGGAAAGCAGAGTACATGCAATTTTCTTTTTTCAACAATTAAATCCCCTAGCAATAACATTCAATTATTTACAAAATAGCTGTAAATTTATCCTTAGAATTATCTTTTAGATTATTTTGTAGTTCCATAAATGTCCATAACTCTCACAGAAGATGTTTGTCAAATAAGGTCTATTATCAACTTCCATCCACTCAAGAATTGACAAGTTTGTAGAGTAGTGCTGAGTACCACTAGGAATTGTACCACATGCCACAGGTGCATAGATTGCCGACACGTTTTAAATGTTCTTATTATGTTTATTAGGACAGAAATTATTTATATTTAGATATATTTTTCCTTATTAAGTACATAATGAATAATGGCAAGATAATTTGTAAAATCCTGAAAGATTTTAATGAAGAAAAAAGCCAGACATAATTTTAGATGGTTAGAAATTTAATTATATAATACACAAATATGCATGTTTTAAAAGAAATAAGTTGGCTAAGAAAATGAAATTTACTAAAAATCTCCTGAATAAAGTAAATCAGATTTCATCCTCAAATACATATAATTGTATAAGAAAAGGTTTTATTCAATTTACAATTAGTGACAAAAAACCTTTTATGAAAAATAGTTTTAACAGGTATAAATAGCAAAAAATATCAAAGAAGTATGAGAAAGACACATACATATCTATAATTATATCTAATGTGCATATTTGGAACTGTTTAGCGTACTCGAATTAACTCAAGTGCACACGTCAAGGGTTTATATTGCATTCTAAGTCAACACGGTGGCTACTGACGAGCGACTACGTATATATAATTTTAAACCACGGTTAAGTGACGAGGACGATACCTGAGCTGATAACTCCCCTTCCAAACTTCCACATCACACCAACGTGAGGACTTTTGACCTCGACATGTTTAACGTGCATCAGCTCCTCTTCAACGCTAAACTTTTGTGGTACCAGGGCTCGAACACTGGACACGAGTTCATAACCATGACCATCAGGCTACCGTGGCCGCAAAAGAAAATAGCAAGTTTGAAAGAAATGTAATGGAGAAGTATATTTGAAGAAATAACTTCAAAACTTAACGAAAAACCAAAATATCAAAATTTATTTTAGGAATAATAGTGAATATAACTTCGTACACCTAAAACCACTTTACGCAGTGTATTTTTGAAAGTGAACGTTTCCCCTTTTAGAGAAACTTACTATAATTATGTCAAATTCCTTTCGTTTTGCTCTAAGGGGATCCCGAAACAACGTAATTTTTTTTGATACACAAAATTACTTATGGTTGAATCTAATACAATTCCCTACAAAATGAATGAAAACCCTTTTTTATCATATAAATTGTGTTTGAATAGGAGATGGTTAGTTAATAAGAACATTTAAAACGTGTCGGCGATCTATGGATCTGTGGCACGTGGTACAATTCCTAGTGGCACTTAGCACTACTCTACAAAATTGTCAATTCTTGAGTGGATGGAAGTTGATAATAGACCTTATTTGACAAACATCTTCTGTGAGAGTTATGGACATTTATGGAACTACAAAATAATCTGAAAGATAATTCTAAGGATAAATTTACAGCTATTTTGTAAATAATTGAGTATTATTGCTAGGGGATTTAATTGTTGAAAAAAAAATTGCACGTTCTCTGCTTTCTACTTATGATTCGTCATATCAAAGTAAAAAATCTTTCCTAATATGAAAAATATTTCGACTCCGCAAAGAAATTGTTTAACAACTGAATGCTCAGAATCGTGTCATGCATTATACCCCTGGTTTTGCGATATGAAAGAAGAATCGTGAGAAAGAGTTAATTCGCATTACAATTTTTATTTAACTGTAATGAAGGGAATCATTTATATTTCACTTTGCCTATTTCTTATTTAAGTAAATATGTTGGAAACATACATTTTTAATTTTTTTATCTTTGTTGAAGAAATAGTAACATTTTATATTGTTTATTTTTATGTTAATAAATGTATTTTATTGATCCATAATTAATATAAAATATAGAACTGTAAATCTAAATTATTTACCTCTATTCTTTAAATCTGCAAATATTACCGTAAGAATCGAAGGATTTCAAAAATTTCCTACTATGTGGCACACTGTATGATACTGACAGATTAGTTTGGCACGTCTTAGCTACACAGTTGCCGCCCCTGATTTAAAATGTTGGGTAAGATAACCATTATATTTTTAAAATTTTATAAATATACAAAAGGAGAGTATTTTGTCAATACATGTTTTAAAAGGAGTAAAGTTTACGAGAACGAAATATAAAATTGCGTTAAAATTATTGGTACTCTATCAACCGTACTTCTTTTATATATATATATATATATATATATATATATATATATATATATATATATATATATATATATATATATATATATATGTATACATATATGTATATATATATGTATATATATATATATGTATATGTATATGTATATATATATATGTATATACATATGTATATATATATATATATATATATAAATATATATATATAAATATATATATATATATATATATATATATATATATATATATGTATATATATATAAGAAGTACGGTCGATAGAGTACCGTAGTTACTGCCAACTCGTGACGATGAATTGGAAATTAAGTTCAAAATTCATTGTTATTAAAATATATAAAATTTTACATGACTTATTTTTGTATTTGTTATTTTTATATTCCTTACTGAAAGCAACAAATGGGAGTTCATTACCTGCCAAAACTGCAGAGGCCTGGTTGTTTACTCCACAAGCTCCTACCTTATGCTTACTCTGCCCTACAAAGTAAAAATGCCGTCTTCTGCTCGTCAAGATCATGGAATTGCAGATATTGTTCTCCATATATTTTAAATATTAATTTTCTAACTTCTACATCAGCTTTTTAATAGTCTACACTCCTGCAAAGAAGTCTGAATTCAAAACTATAAAAACTTATTACTCCCAACAATGTCATTTATATATACCTTTATTTTTTATAATCTATGAATGCGTTTAACTATTAATTTGTTATCGCGACTATTTAATATTAAATGCGGAAAAAAACGAATAAGTTTCAAACTGAAACTTTAATTGAATTTTTCAAAAATTGTCATCGATATTCTCATAACTTTTAGATATTGTCATTTTAGCATATCACACATCTATCTTCTATGCAAAAATCTATTATAAGTTCATCAAATGTTTCAGCATATTTTTACTCATAACATGCAGTTTTCAACCACATTTTGAGGCCGCGGTAGCCTAATGGTCAAAGTAACGGACTCGTAGCTGGCGTGTCATGAGTTCGACTCCAGCACCACTGAAGATCCGCCGTGTAAGAGAGCGATGCTCAAGCGTCATCCATGTCACTTGACCATGGTTTAAAATAAGGAGGGCCGTCGCCAAGTGAGTGAATATTAATGTCGCACTGTTCAGCTACACGAGTGCGTTTAGTGATGGACCTCGTAATTTTGAAGCATGGTCAAGTGACGGGGACGACACCTGAGCTGGCACCCCCCTCTCCTAACTGCCACACCAACGGGAAGCTGTTTCAGCTCTCGACAGATTTAACGTGCATTGCTGCCCTACACGGCGGGTCTTTAGTGGCAGTGGGCTCGAACTCGAGACATGCCAACCATGATTGGATACCTTGACCACATGGTACCCCGGCCTCAGGTCCGTCTCCAAAAGCCCTCAAGTAGTTGAGCAGAGAAGAGAGTGCGACTTTAATATCCCCTCACTTAATTAAATTATATGAAATTTAAGGAATACTTGAAAAAATATTAGAAGTCGAATATATATATATATATATTAAAATCTAATGATAATTTTAAATATCCAAAGAATTATTAGAGTTTATGGTAAATATATATGTTTTTCAACTGAGTATGTGAGACACGTATAAATATCTTTTTTGAAATTCCAATGCAGAATTTCAGTGGAGCTAATACAAAATTCCTAGTTTTGCATGGTTAAGATTATAAAAATGTCCAAATTTTAATAACCTTTTCTTCAGTCAACCACTAATGGAACATGAATGATGAGGGATTATGCATTAATATATATTTTTTTAACTTGAATTTAAAAAGGATCTTTATATTTATATATCTACGCAAATGTTAACTGTAAATTTGTCGAGATGCTTTTAAATACTCTTTATTTGAAGATTCAAGTTAAAAAATATAAACTTGAAATTAAAGTTCTCTTTGAATTAAATTAATGTTCAGACATTCAAAATTCAAATATAATTTGTTATCTGAACAATACAAAACAAGGGATTCTATGTAAGATGCCCTGAATATCTGGCTTTAAAATTATGAAAACTAAAAGATTTAAATAGGGTTTTTTTTAACAAAGCATAAAATTTTTTTGCAAATAATGTAATACAGAAGCCTTAAAATTATTCATGTTTAGAAGTGTCCGAAATTTTAAAAGATTTTAAATTTTGAACCTTTTTTTTTATTTTTTTGACACATAACAAAATAATCATTTTTTTAAAAAAATCCCTGAAAGTATTGATTAAAATAAGAAAAATGAAACAGTAAATTATCCTCAATGTTTTAATATATAATTTGAATTTAAATACTACAGATATTTTTTAAAAACTTAGACATACGTTATAAAAACTTAATTCCATTTGAGAATTTTAAGGTAAAGAAAAAAATGAGAATTCTCAACTCGATTACTTGCTATTTTTTGTGTACACTTTAGGGTTTAAAGAAATTCATCGCAGATTTGACGATTGCCACAGGAACCGGTCTCCCCGTAAGCCACAAAACTTCCCCTCAATGCCCATTGTGTCTCCCCGACCGTCTCTAATTATCTTTCAAGATCGTAAACCTTTAAAGGGGGAAAAGAATTAGGAAAAATACCACCTTACCGGTTTTGAACACATTACTTGAAGGGGAAAAATCTGTTTGGTTCATTTTTGGTGAGTCCGCGGCCTTTCGAAATATTCAGTGTGGTCCGTTTTCGAAACCTCTCTAGTAGGGCGGAAAAATCCGTGCTGTCCAGTTGGAGGGTTAATTTGCGAAGTAGTTAGGTGGATGTTTTTAGTTTTTAACTTTGCTGAACTCTGAATAGTAGCCGAAGACGTAGAATTAGGTAATGTTGAGACGTGGATACGAACATTTGTGACCGAATGGGGACCCACACACGTTTTGTGTTTGAAAAATCCATGGATAAATTTACTCTGAAAGGCACGCGGAGGGAGCGAATAATGGATAAGCGGAATTGAAAATTTATTAATTAACAGACGGTTTTTACCCATATCTAAGACTGCATTCCATAATTTCAGAAAATCGTATCCCAAAATAGCGCAATAATTCTCGTTAATCTCTTGCTTAGTTATAAAAAAATATGTTGAAATTGAAATTCCCCCAATGACAATTGTATTTCATAACAACCGATAATTTCTACTGTATCTCCACTTACTGCTTTAATTTGAATTGAAACATTAAATTCCTTAAAGTTTTCGTTTTTTTTTAGTGAAAAAAGAATTAGACATTAATGAAACGGACGCACCTGTGTCAATTAAAATTCTAAATCTGTGATCCTGCACACTAGCGTTTATTATTGGTAGATCAAAAATATTATCTCTAGATTTAATAGGAGAAAGCCGTTTTTCTACCAATTGTATAAAATCTAAAATCGGCCTTCTCCGCGGAAGTTTTTAAATTGTCGTTTCTATTATAGCGTCGGAAACCACCTCTATCCCTAGTTTGTGACCCGTTCGCCGAATGCCTGGGGGCTGCGTAATTATCGCGAAAAGCCGATTCTTGGAAATGGACATGTCGCCGGTCGGAAGAATGAGTGCTTGGGTGACGGAAAACAGAAAATTCGCTCGCGGCGTTTCTCCGGGGGGCTGGTAATTGGCTCTACGTTCGTCCCTCTTCCTTTTTCTACACTCCGCTTGCCTATGTCCTTGAAAGCCACAATAAAAACATTTGAAAACGGTCTCCCTTCTGCGAAAAAGATCCCCACCTGTTTTGCGAGCCGTAACTGAGCTGGCTTCTTGTAAACGCTCGAACCTTAAATTGATTTCCTGTAACTTGTTTGTCAACGCCGAAATGACTGATGTTTCCGTTTGTGAGGGCGACAAACCAGTTCTCTCGTCATTTGTGATTTGATTCAGTTTAACGTTCTGTTCCTCAATCAACGCTGCGCTAATTGATTCTTCGAAATTGATGGGATCTCGTGCCAAAACGAATCTACGAATATCGTTTCGCAAACCACTTATAAAACGCGACTGTAGCAGTTGATCATTAGCGTTCCGTACCTGCATGTTTTGAGCCGAATTACTTGACTGAAATATCTGTGTTCCTAGTTTGTTGATGCGTGCTGCGAATTCTTGCATGCTTTCGGACGAACCCTGAATGCATGATGAAAATAGCTGGAGACGTGTGGATAGTGAGACGGCCTTCTCGAATCTAGTAATAAGAACTCTAGCGATATCGTTGTACTCTGTTAAATGACTGTGGGTTGGGTTGGATAAAAAAATTCCTCAGCTATTCCCGCTAATTTTAGTTTCAGAATAGTAACTTTCTCGGCGTTAGACCACTTGCCTAAATTCGCAACATCGTTTATTTTTTCCAGGAACCTACGTATTCCCAACGATTCACCTCCGTCATACATTGGGATCAAATCAATTAGATTAAATTTTTCAGACGCCATCTGCGTCAAAAGGAGTCTGATTGTCGTGTACGTGGCATGTTTAAAAAAAATTAAAACAAAATTTCTAACGAGATTAAATTGCAACGGAAACAATTAAATTTCCACTAAAACAACTGAATTCAAGCACTCGTGCAGGTAAGAGAAAATTCATAAACTCAGAAAATTAAATAAAACTTTTAACCAATCGACTCTCGCGTAAATACATGCATGGGAAAAAAATTCACATCAATATAAAAGAAAAAAAGAGCACCAGTACCTGTGGCATCTTGCAAGTTTCCTTTTTCTTTTTCTCTCTCTCCGAAAAAAAACTACAAGAAAAAAAATTTCACAAGTAGAAAATTCGAGTAATAGATACAATCAAAACACAATAGCACACAATAAAAAGTTTTTACATGTTTAACAGATGAAGTAGGATTATTATTTCGGTGACCCATCAAGAAAAAAAATTTACGACATCAGATGATGCAAAAGAAAAAAAAATTCCGACGACTGGTCACGGTACCAATATGATGCGACGCCAATTATAGCTTATTTAATTTATCTGTCCTGAACCCAGATTCTTAATTTAACATCGCATCATGACTTAAGTTAAAATTAGTTAAGTTCTATTGACAAATTAGCATTACACTAAATTAACAGTCCGATCGTATAGTGGTAACAATTATATTTATTGATTAACATATTGGTAAAAGAAACGTTAAATATTACAAGGGTGGTACTTATCTGATGAGAATAGGAGTGACTGAGGGGTGACCTCGGGTAGCGAGTTCGCTTCCCGACTGGAGGTTTTTTCTGGCAGACATAAGAGGGAGGAAAAAACCCCAAGAAATCTTCCGGACCAGCTTTTAAAGCCGACCAGATCACTTCGAAAAGAATCCACTACGGATTCATTACCGTTCAATCTATCACCCTGATTGGAGCGCAAGAACATAACCTTGCCGACCATAAGGTCCGTTGAACCTAGACGCACCCACATTCCTGTGTAATCCCTATTTCCTGTAAATAGGGCAAATGCAAAAATTAAAACTGTATCTCAGGGGCCAGCGGCCTCCCATCAATAATAAATAAAGTGACATGTGACGAAAGTTGTGACAAGTCACAACTAGCTCCCCGAGATTGAGTTTTCTTTGGTGAAAATTGGGCCAAGAAAAAATTTACTATTTGCTTCTGTGTGCTTGAAGCTTTTTTGTTTTCATATGAATGATACTTATGTGAGGAATTATTAAAGGAAGGTATATTGATAATATGGGAGAAAACTAAGATTTTTAAAAAATCATTCTTGAATTTTCTTAGGAAAACACACGTAAAATGGGTAGAATCAGAATTAACTAAAAACGATCTGAAACAAATTCCGAATTAAAAGCAATGAAAATTTTTTTAATGTATAAAATTATTATGTTTTTAATCTTTTTATGTTCCAAGCAGATAATAAGAAAATTGCTCGATTTTGATTAACATCTCAACACAGCAGTTCGATAAGTATTAGCGACTGAATATGATCTAATTGGGATCCGTTCGGTATAATCGGTGTGATACGGGTCTCTGAGTATTGTTACTTTAATTTATATCTCCTTGTACCTATCAGAGTTCACAGTTCCCACACATGTACAAAAGACATTTACTTTGTTGGCTCTTACCATTACGCTATAAGAATTATATAGGTATCTTTTATGATATCCTGAGGTCGATATGCTGTAGCATTCTCACGTAGAATTAAGTGACGTCTACAGATCGGAGACTATTTCATCTGAGAGGAGCATACATATCTAGGTATTCTCAGTTCAATTTCGATGTTTCCATACCATTAAAAATGAGTGTTATACAGTTTTCATGTCAGTGAGACGCTGACAACAGGTGTTCGAGCGTATATTCATTCTTTAAAGTGTGAAAACAACTCACAAGCAAGTGTTTGAAAAAAAATTTCTACCATATCTGAGTATCCGTGGCAGCACGAAGTTCACATGTCCCCTGTCAAGCTGTAGGTGAGATGGAAGTTTCATCGTTAGGACAATACATCTTTCTTCCATGGCCGTAGTACTGCATGGACGATTTTCCAGTTTGCGCCTGATACAGATTCCAGTTATTTCGATTGATTCAGGTGACGACACCATCCACGATTTAAAATTTCCTGGCAATATCCGCTCCATGCCTCATTTTCCTCACCTTATCTGAGAACACTTTTAAGTGATTTGATAACAGTTCTAAGTGTAAGGACATCTAAATGATGTCTCCTAGACATATTCGAGAGAGAGAGAGAAATTCCACAATCTTCAATTTATTTCTTCACAGTCAACACTACAACCAACATTACCTAAACGCGCCGATAGTTTTCAGCTTTTCTTATCGTTGCTGTCACGTGAGTTACTCCCACGCATAATAAATATTTGCATGTATACCGTAACTTCATCACAAAATTATACCAATTTATTTATGTTAATTTGCTTGAATTTGTGGTTGTCATCAATGAAATTACAATCCGTTCTTAGATTTTGCCCACCAGTATATTTGGAACAAAACACATTGGTGAACAACGGTTCAACAAAATTACTATATTTAACAATCTTACAGTCTTATAACATTTCGGCTTAGTTATATTTTTGTTTATATGTGTATTAGAGAAAAAATTCTAGAAAGGAAGCTTGAAATTTTTACAAACTTTGTGGCCGGAGGTGCACAAGCTATAATGAATTCAAATCTTGGTTCCAATGAAGACGCGTCTTGCTGAACACTGGAGGCTGTTGGCTGAAGATGCAAAATAGAGAACTGAACCTACAAGTCCTTACGTAGCATGATGTGGAAGTTAGAAAAATAGAGACTGAGACCAAATGATGAAGGTTACATGAACTAAGGTGTAGTACTCATTGCTTGATTGTGGTAAAACATTGTAAGGTCAATAGCTTAAGAATAGAGCTTCTAACAAGACTTTTAACTCAAATTAAATTTCCTCTTACATTCATGAGTGAATTAGTATAGACGCAGTTTTATTATCAAAATTGCCAAAAGTTTTAAAAATTTTACAATTTAGTATTTAATAATGCTTGGAAATCAAAGATTAAAAGCTTTTTTATAAATCTTTTTATGAATGCTTTCATTGAAGGAAGTATACTGTCATTAATTTAAAAGATAATTTTATTTATAGCTGATATACTAAATTTTTATTGATTGTTCAGTGGCAAACAATGGATGTAAATTTTGTTTATCCTGTATAGAGTACTAATAAACACGATCAAATGCTCTTTTTTCGTAAATTTCTGGATAAGTATAAAAAGGAAAGGAAAGCACGCAGAAAAGAGGAAGTTTTTCAGTTTCTCTGTCAGATAAAAAAAGATGTAATATTAAAGTTAAATTTATATTTAAAATATAAAATCTACGTAATATATTTAATAAATTTTCCCAAAATGATTAGTCAAAATTTATAAGGAAAATAACTAATTTTAAAGTTAGTAGTTCCCTCAAAAGTTGTGACATTATATATCCTATATTAAGAAAAACGACGAGATTCAAAGAAAATATATAAATTGTGTTTTATACATAAAATTAAATATAATAGTTAATATAATAGTATAAATGAAAATACTATAGCTCAGACGATTTTATTGAGGCGTAACAAATATGCATGGGATTTGTTGAATAAGTTTACACAAACATTCTGAAACCAAGTTCCTAAGATAATGCTTCTCAAACTTTTATTATATGTGACCCAATTTTCAATCATAATTTTCATTGCACCCCCCCCCCATTCATAGCAATATATTCCACCACAATAATACTGTACTTTGATGCTATAGCTACAATATGACCTCAATTATAAACCGTACAAATTATCCAGATAACTATTAAATTTTGTATATGTTACTTTTTTAAGTAATATATATTTTAAGTAACCGTTTCTCAGTAATAGAATAAGAATTATGCTGCGCTTTTCCTTTCTGATTTTTAAATTGGAACATGTTGCAATAAACATGCAACACGTATTTTATTTTTTATTAAGTCAGAATGTATTTTGTTTTGCTTCCTTTCAGTAAATTAATAAAATTAAAAAAAAACTTTTATTTTCGACATGCTCGCACCCCCATGTAATGTTATCATGCCCCTTTAGAGGGCACGAACCCCAGTTTGAGAATCACTGAAACTAAGGACTAGCTGATAATTTTATAAACTATTTTTTTAAGCACGAGATCAAACTTTTTTTATAAATAAATACATCAAAAATTTATGGTAGGGGCGCAGAAGTTTTTATTCACTGTATTCTGCATGTTTTAATTCAGAAAAAGAAAACAAGATAAAAAAAAGCTTATAATTTATTTTTCTTTCACAACTACAGAAAATTAAAATTTTAGGTTGTATCTAGAAATCCGCAGCTCGGTTCCCACACCATATCCTTTACGCCCTCCAAACGACCCGGAGTCACAAAGAAATTAAAAACATTTTTCAAAAGAGAACAACAAACCCTGCTTCCTATACAATCGCAAGCTTTTTAAACTTATTCTTTTACAGACTTTTTCTTAAGACAAGAAAGATGCCACAGTGAAAAGTTCCCTTTGAAAATATTACTGTAAAAGCTTTTATTCAAATAAAAGAAATGAAATATGGGGTGGTGAAAGGATGTTCACTGGCTGAAGACCTGGTGTGACGGATGATTCAGTTAGATCCTAACACTTGAAACGAAACGAAAGAAAAAGCGAAATGATATGAATTTTTCATGAGGGCACTTCGCTTGTTCTGGGATCTTTTCTTTTCCCAAGAACATTAGATGCACTCTTCAAAGCGGGATTGGAAAAGTAGCTTTTATTTGAGTAGCTGTCGAGAGGAAAGTTATTTATAGTGCTAAAAGACGTAATTCTTGAATTTTCAATTTGCCGTGTCTCTTACACGGTTTTGTAAAGAGTGAAACCACTCCTGAATAATAGCAATGAATTCGGATGTTAACTGCGAGGAAGCGGAAGTATCTTGTTAAGCAGCGTTGTTAAAACCAACGAAAATTATGTTTTTCGGGATTCGCAACTTAAGAAGAAATGTCCGTGTACATTGAGATGTTGTATTCTGAAGAAGAAATGTACGCAAAAATTTTATAAACCGAGACAAAAAGAAAACTTTTAAAAACCCCCTCTTTTACTTTTTAAATCTACTTCAAATTATTTGGTCTTCAAATTCACAACTCTACTGACGAGTTTAAACCGAGAAAGTACATTTCTAAAAGCTATTGTAGGAGTGAAAGATATTTAAAATGGTATATGTAATGGCTCTGTAAAAACTATTTAAGTTTATGTACTTACTTTTAGGTTAAAAAATTTAAAGTTTTAGAAAATAGTCTGTTTTATATAAATATAATTCAAGTTTCTGAGTTTATAAGAGATAAATGGAATCCTTTTAAAATTTTGCGATCAAATTAATATATTTCTGAATGACTTTAAATAAGATAATGAAAGTATAATACACATGTAATAGTATTTTTTAAAAAAAGAAACTGGAGTAAAAAATTTTGGACATTTAAGAATGAACTTTTTTTGATTTGGTGTAAAATACTTTTATAAGATAACTTCACCACCGAACTTTCTTAACCAAAAAGTAAGTACTGTAAAATCCGGTGTATAACGTGCACCCTTACTTTCAAGCTACAATTTTTAATTTTTAGATATTTTTGCCGTATAACGCCACCCCTTTTTTTACGAAGAAACCTAAAATATATGTGATCAATGGTATTACCCCAGGCTTTTGAAAAAATAGTGTATTTCTAGATCTGCAACCCCTTAAATTCTTAAAGAATGTCATTTCTTTTAAATAAACAATACTTCAATATATGTAGAAGTCTAATTTTTTTCTATACTCATCTTTTTTAAAATTTTTTTTATTTTTAAAACTCATTTTTATACCCGGCGTATAACGCGCACCCGTAAATTTTGATCTTATTTTTTGTGTTCAAAGTTTGCGTTATACGCCGGATTTTATGGTATATAAGTTTAAATAATTTTTTACGAAGCCCTTTAACATCTTTTAGCCATTTAATATCTTTTGGAAGTACGAGTAGTATGCACAGTGCCTAATAACCTGATTTAAAATTATTGACGTATATTAGTTTGATCACAGAATTTTAAAATGATTTCAGTTACTTAAAAATATAAACTAAGTAACTTGAATTTTTATATTAGGACTAATATTAACACTATTAAATTTACATTAGGAAACTATTTTTTAACCATTAAGCACTTTTGTGGTCAGCCTTTGAAATTAACTATACGATTTTATTTGTAGTACTGAAGTATCGTTGAGTAATGATTAAATAATTCAGCTGTACCTTATTGTAAATCACTTATGATAAGCAGTCAATCGGTGCAATCAAGGTAAAGGTTGTACGATTTTTGTTAAAAAAACAAAACAAAAAACAACAACAAAAAACAAAACAAAAAGTAACAACAAAAAACAAAACAAACGTACGATTAAAAATTTTTAGCCGACAAAAATACACGCAGGAAACGTCCGTAGCGAATTTCAAAAGCATTATCATGAAAAAAAAGGACATTAAATAAATAACAGTATAATTAAAGTTATGCAAATTGTTGACATTATAATTGTGCTATATTTTTTATGTTAATAATTAGAGACTTTGAAAACGAGGTAGTTTTACACTGCTGTACAATAAATAAGAATAAAAAGCAAAAAATATAGCAAAATTCACCTATTTGATACAGAACATTTTATAGCTCTGATTATAATTTATCGTTCGATCTATAACAGAAAATTTGTATTATGTGTGGGTCGTTATAAACTAACAATTTGTTATCCTTCCACTTTCCTGGGTATTTTATGACATTATAAAACTATACATTCTTTTTAGGTAATTGTTATGTAAGTCCTAGGATTAAACTTTCGATTGCATTGAAAAATATTCTTATTGCTTTTGCCCCCTTTATTTAAAAAAGACAGAGCTTTTTTGAGTTTCTAAAATAGAAGTATATTTATCATTTACTTGAAATAGTACCATCCTCGAAGTGGATTTTCTCAGACCCCATTTTAGTGACTCTCTACTCAACAACAATAACACACTCTTTAATTGTAAAGACACGTGCATTTAACTTTAGTATTTTATTTTGGGGGAAGATGGTCATCACGCAAAAAATTTTTTTGCAACGCGTTTATAAATCAGGAGAAGAAATGGACATTTTTCTAGAACATGAAAACCGACAGGAAACCGAGGAGTTAAGAGATGGTTTTTACTCGTGATAAAATTAAACTACTTTGGTCGACTTATTTCGTAAATTAAATACTTTAAATTTTTAAATCCAATACGCGCGAGCGCCTATATTGAATACGAGTATAAAGTTAATACTTTTTGCAAAAAATTAGATTTGTAGAGCAGAAATTTCATAGCAAGAAAAAAAAATGTTTACAGATGTAGATGAATTTGTTAAAACTTACAAGGCTTAAGAACAATATAGGAAAACATTGTTTTTTTAACCATTGAAAACCATTCAGCCTCGCTGGCAAAAAGTTATGAGAAGTATTTTCTTGTTCATGATAACTTGGTAGATACAAGGGGGTAAGGGATTTATTTCAAAGTACCCCCCGAAAGTCTCTTAACTCCCGAAGAAAAAATCTTCATAGATTTCACTGTAAGTGAGAAGAAGTCAAAAAACTATTTAATAGCAAATAATTTTTGGAATTTGGGGGTAGGGGTGTATGATGTTTTCTATACTGAAAAATAAAAGCAATTCGTATACTATAACCATTTTCAACATCCTACTTTTACGAAATTCTAACGGATTACGTATATTCTATGGTGATAATATTTTATTTCTTATTACTTCATAATGTGTTTTGTTACCCTTTCTTCTCAGTATATTAATCATTTTTTAAACAATATTTTCTTTTCGATACGTTCGCTCTAACCCCATTTAGTGTTATAAAGCACCTTAGAAGACTAATGGTACGGTAGTTGTTTTGTAATCTACTGCTAAAATATTCGTTGATATTAATTGGAAAAATGATGCTTCGATTCAACAAGACTAGTAACAGTACATGGATTAAAAATTGTTCGCTATCAATAATAAGAAATTTTAAAGATCAAATTATAGCATTTTCAGTAAAGTATTTGCTGTATGTTGTTACTTTGGTTTTGGTAGCCAAGAGATTAATCGGGGGCCGCATGCGCCTCTTGGTCTCCGAGTTTGATATGCTCACTTTACAGTATCGGAATTTACGATTTTAACATCTAGGTCCCCCCCACCAACATTATCCTTAAAACAAGGTAACTTAAATGCAGAGAAAATTGTTTGTAAGCAATGCTACATAACAACAGAAATTTTTATGATAATTAAGTATGCGATATATGTCTGATGAAAAATATCTTCTAGCAACTTATTATAACATTACAGATCAGCAAATTATGGTACGCGTGCTACCAAGAAAATAACGATTAAGTTGAACTTTGCACTGTCATATTATCCTTTTATTTCTAAAATATTTTTGATGAATATATACAAGGGCTCATTTTTTTCAATCATTTTTGAAAGCAAATTGAAACGTTATTGTGGTAAACTTTATATTTTTCTGTTTGAAAAGGACAAAGAGAGAGAGAGAGAGAATAATCAAGTGCATGAAATATATGTATGAATAATTTTTAAAAATCAGCTAAACTTTTCTTGTATATATCTGAGAGTTTTTTTTGATATTCCAGCTAATTTGATTGTTTGAATAAATTTTTAGAATCAAAGAATAGTTCTTTCAGTGGCGCACGTAGATATTTTTTATGGGAGGGGTTACATTTTAAAAAAAACGTAGCCGAAAGGCCCGAGACGTAATCTTTATGCTAAAAATTAAAAATCTGTTGATCTACGGCTGGGGTGTCCAAACCTTTTGGGAAGAATGCCACTATTTGATAAAAAAAAAATTATGCGTGTCACTTCTAGCTTTATCAACAAATCGAAAGATGTGAAAAAGTGAAAAAATGTTGTTTATAAGCATATTATATAGAATTTTTACGCAAATAGTTCTTTTATTTAATATAAGTCTATGTAGTCGAAATTTAAAAATAATATTATAAAGAAAACAAAAGTGTAAAAACTTAGATTTTATTGTTAATAAACTTTTTACATCTAGTAGGTAAGGTATAAAATGGAAATGAGTAACTTGAATCACTTAATTCTAAATAATTATTAAACAGTCAGTTTTACTTAATGTGTGGCTTTTGAATTTGTACTTGTTTTAGCAAGCCATCTGTATCAGGATTAGCTTTTGAAGATGCTATATATATATATATATATATATATATATATATATATATATATATATATATATATATATATATATATATATATAACAAAATTAGGTTACTTTAAATGTATATCACTAGTTTTGAGAGATATATTTATTTTATTGTATTCATAATACAAAACATTTATTCACAAACATATTTTGATCCAAATTTTGAGGTTTTTTTGGTCTGAGACTATCACATTTCAATAAAATGGCAAATAACAGTAACAAAAAATGCTTACTTTTTCTATCTCTTTTCAAAAATTTTAATTTCTCAGTAAGTCTTCGCGTGCCACTGTTACAACTCCAGAGTGCCTCACTGTGGCCCGCGCGTTGGTCACCCCTGGTCTATGGGAAGGGTTTGAACCATCGAATCCTACCTTTGTGTGCGCCACTTTGATTTTTTATTTTACCACATATCATTGGGGCACGATTCTTAGCTTAAAAATTTCTTCTTTAATCAGTTGAATGCATGACAGATTATTATCCAATTAAAGAAAGCTTTAATTATATTCTGTTTAAATGTTATATTACCTTTACTGCAACTTTTTACTTAGGACACAGGTGTGGGTGGTATACGTTTCCTCATATCGGTTGCTGGCCATAACTATCTCATCAGGAATTTCGAACTTGTTGCAATGCAGATTAATTTAACATTGATTTATATTGTATGTGTATTAATACTCCTTAAACGATGAAAGGGTTATAACCCTTTAGACAAACACACCCAAATTGAATTGCGTTGGTGCCTAAATTTGTAACGTTTATTGACTTTCACTCCATTACCCTCACGGAACTATAGGTCTCTTTTTTTGTGATCTCAAAAATAGCTCACACATGGATAACGCCATCAAACAGACATACGATGATGTGCTTTAGACTTGGAAATTTATGCCCCACTCTTGGAATTGGGTAAGGGGGAGGAGAAGCACTTTAAGAGTGTGCTCTCCACATGAAATAGCACTGGATGAAAAATACCTTCACATTTCATAGCTACGATGATCGGTAGTACCTCCCTTATCGTGGATAGTCCCAAGCTCCATAAAGTTTGATTTGAAAATCGAGAAGACGGTTTGGTATATTTATTGGCAATATATTACTTTTCCGCTCACTTCTATCGTCCGGTTTTGAAAAACCTCTTGGTAAATGTACTATGAAATTTCTCTGAGCTTTAAGGCAGGCGAATTTTTTCATGGCAACCCAGTCTTTTTCACTACGCCGAGAAAAATGCATTTATTTCATTTACTGAGTCGAAGCAGTGTATATTGAGGATATTGAAGCGATATCATTTCCAATGATATTTGGCGAGAAATATTAAATTTTTTTCTCACAGTGAGTCAGAAAATTCTTTCATTTCGTTTCATGGGAAACAGTATATATTTGAAAGTAGTTGAAAACGACTTCACATTAAGTGTATATTCTTGATGTTTGAATTATTCACTTAAGTTGCGAGATTGAAAAATGTCAAATATCTGAAGTTTTATATTGGAGCTTATGATACATTTCGTTTTCGAGATGTTTGTATTTTACACAAAGTATATAGAAATTCGAAACTTTTGAATTGCTTTTTGTTTGAACTAGATACTTCTGTTAAATTTGGTGGTATAAAGATAGAAACGGATCTAGTGAGAGAATACGAACGGAAATGATGGCTTATGGAACTTATGTGTTTAAAGTATGAAATAAATTCAGCGGAATATTATTAAAAAAAGGAAAAATGGTTCTCTTTTAGTAGAAAGACAGTAAAATAAATTACTCATAGTTATCTCTAACGAAATGTTTTAAATTTACTTTATCTCACGACATACTTGAAACAAAAGACAAACACTTAATGGTACTTTTAAACAATGAAATTATGACACAAAAAATACACATATAATAATAACAATTATAAATTACATTTTATGTTACACAAACAATTAATTCATATTCAAGTTACTATACATGAAATTAAATGTTTTTAAACAATTTATATAATAAAAACTACAACGCATATAGGTTCCTACTAATACGTATGAAAATACAAATACATAGGCTGTGTGTGTGTGTTAGCCATAAAAGTAGTTACATTAATTATATAAATTATGTACGAAAAACAAGACTAACAAGGAGACTTCACAATAAAAAGTACTTTTAGGTGGAATAATAATTATCGCAATATAATAATAATAATAATAATATACTGCACAAGCAAAATACACTACCACGATCAAATTTTAAACAAAATAATATATTGTTATGTAAGTGAAAAAAAAATTCAAATTTTTAGTTAATTTCATTTTTATTTGTTTATCATAGTTCAACGTTTTTTTGGTATATCTGCATTCGATGTGTTTTATAGAATATTTTCTTTAAAGTATAAAATTTTGGACAGACATACCTCTAAATCTTTCCCCTCAAATTACAGCTGTGAGGAATATAAGCTAATCAATTGATGAGGTTCAGGGCCGATCCTAGGGTATCGGCCGCCCTCGTGCAAACACCTAATGTGGCGCCCCCCAAGAGAACTTTTAATATTTTGACTAATACTTAACGTTGACGTTAAAAACTCATCAACTATAAAAGAATAAAAAGTAAAACACATTAATAATAACTCAAATAAAATTTGAAGTGCAGAACCTCATTTTTTTGCCAGATAATGAGTTATAATAGCGACAAAATACTTTAACAAAATAATAAAGCAATAAAAATATAACCTTTAAAATAAAAAGAAACATTTTTTATAATTATAAATGCAAAACAACAGAATTTACTCAAAAAATACAATCTAATAAAAATAAATACTAAGGCGCAAATCTCGTGAAACGAAAAGTGTATAAATCAGTCCTTCTACTAAGACTAAGTAATAAACTATACCGTAAAATCCGGTGTAGAACGCACACATTTAACTCAAAAAATAAGATCGAAATTTACGGGTGCGCGTTATACGCCGGGTATAAAAATGAGAGCTTTAAAAATACAAAAAGATGAACATAGAAAAAGAACAGACTTTTACATACATCGAAATACTGTTTCTGTGAAAGAAATAACATACCTTATAAACTTAAAGGGTTGTAATTCTGAAAGTACACTATTTTTTACTAAAGCTTGGAATAATACTCGAATAAAGGACTTTAAAACACAACATCATTACGCCCATGCATTTCAGGTTTCTTCGTAAAAAAGGGGGTGCGTGTTATACGGCGAATATGTGTAAGGGCACACGTTATACGCCGGATTTTATTGTAACTATAAAATAATTTTTCTGGCTTTCTGAGAAGCAAATTTGTTAATAGTTTCAGTTTAATCAATTTTTTCTGAGATTTCGGATTCAATTGAGATTATTGCCAAATATGAAAGCCTTTTTGTGTCATATTATTTCTCAAATAATTTTTAATGATCTTTAATTTACTGAAACTTTTTTCATCGGAAGCTACAGGAACAGGTAAGGTTAAAAAATTCTTAATGCTAGAGCGAAATTGGGAAAACAGGGAATAAGATCATTTTTCACTATAATTTCTAATCTCAGTTGGCAGTTTTTTACCAGGAAAAATATCTTTGAATGGAGTGACACTCAGGAACATTGAAAATAGCGACCCAAGAAGGAAGCTAAGTACAATCGCGAAACTTTGCAAATAAGTACAGCGTAATGTGATATGCAAATGATCCAAGTTTTGTGCCAATATGCATGCTCATACACGCCGAGGTGGTGCTACAATCAGGAAGAGGGTGCTATATTAGCCAGCCCAAATTTGAAGATTCATAAACGTGACGATTACCCGCCGATTGTAGGAAGACTTTGGTAAGCGAAACATGCCAGGTAAACGTTCTAGGAGACATTTCTCACAGTTAAGCGAGTTTGAGAGAGAGGACTGATCATCGGGATGAAAACTGCAGGCTGGTCAACCGGCCGTGTTGCTGGCCAGGTGGATCGTTCGGAGTGTGCCGTTAGAAATTGTTGGGAGCAGTGGACACGAGAAGGTACCCACGCGCGGAAAACCGGGTCTGGAGCGACCAGGAAGACCACGAGGAGACAGGATCGAAGGATTGTGTGGCAAGCACTTGTGGAGCCCACAGTGACTCGTTCAACGATACGAGCTGACGAAGGCGTAGCAATTGTACCACAAACAATTTCCAGACACCTTGCAGAAGCAAATCTTAAATCCAAGCACCCTTTCCGTCCACTCCCTTTAACACAGGAACATTGGCAACTGCGTCTACAGTGGTGTCAAGCCAGATCAATGTGGAATGTAACAGATTGGCAAAAGGTTGTGTTTAGTGATGAATCCCGGTTTGTTTTTGGGACAGATGATAACCGTGTACGGGTGTGGAGGCGCCCTGGTGAGCGATACAATTCCCCCCACACTGTTCTACGTCACACTGCCCGCACAGCTGGTGTAATGGTCTGGGGGGTCATAGCCTATGATAGCCGGTCCACTTTAATTGTGATGCGTGGAACCTTAACGGGTCAACGTTACGTTGATGATATTCTTCGACCCCATGTAGGACTTTTCGTAAATGGTCTCTCTCAGGGGCAATTTTCCAGCAAGATAATGCTCATCCGCATACAGCAAGAGTTGCTCAAGACTTCCTACGTCATTTTCAGACTTCCATGGCCGGCCCGCTCCCCGATTTGTCCTCTGTAGAGCACGTGTGGAATCAGCTAAAATGGCAGATGCCATCGTGTCACTCTGTACATGATTTAGAGTTGGCTGTTCAAGATTTGTGGGCCCATTTGCCTCAGGACAACATAAGGTGTCTAATCAACTCTATACCAGACCGTGTGGAGGCATGTATTGCACCCGGAGGTGGTCCAACACACTATTGAAGTTGCCCAGTATTTGTGTCGTTGCACAACCTGTATTCGTTTAATTGTCTTGTTTTTGAGATCAAGTGAATCTCTCATCTGTGTCATTATGTGTATTAAATTTCATTTCAATCCGATACTTTTTTCTTGGGTCGCTATTTTCAATGTTCCTGAGTGTATTTCGTTAAAGAGCTGTATACCGTCTATATCTTATTTTGGAATCTCTTTTTCATTTTCTCTTGTTGTTCCTGCAATAGTTTTTTTTCTTTTCAAAAGTTCATCTGAAAGTGGATAAGATGTGTACCAGTTGTCTCCTTTAAAGTCACGTACTTCCCAAATGTTTAAGTGTCTATATATATAAAACATTTATTTCCAACTGTGTCTCCCTCTTCTAAATCTGGATCGATTTCAGTGGAGGATTCATACTTGTTCTTCATCATTTGATTCTTCCTCATCGTAATCACGACCAGAATTTCTTTATCCGAAAATACTGCTGTACTATATATATATCTGTTAAATACTATATCTATTAAATTACTGAAATGTCACATTTCTTCATCATAACTTCAATAATACGCCATAGCGTAAGGAAGATTTAAAACGTGCGCCTGCATTCAGAACTGTAACGGCGATTTACGCGCAGTGTATGACATACCCGAAGAACCGGTATCCAAAAATATATATTTAGAATTCGCCTACAAGCTAAGACCCCTCAAAGGATATGACCTTAAAGTGAGCTACATGAGGAACTTTCACCTTTCCAAAAAAGGTTTAGAAGGAGCGTTCAAAAAAGGTAAACAGTGGGTATGACATACCCTGCGCGGGAAGTTCGGGGTTAAAACTGAGAAAGATCTCTGACCTGATGCATTCTATATCGGTATAGTTAAAAATATTTTTAAAAGCATCTCTACATTAGGGAAAGTCGAGACAGTTTGTTTTGCAACTTCGATGCTTGCACAAAGCCTCGGGTCTGCCCGAGGGACGATTTCCGATTCCAAGTCTTATAATTTATTTCTCTTTAGCAGTGTGGAAGGAGTTTCTGTGAATGCTTGAAATTAAAGTTATAAATTTTGGATTAAAAAATAACTAAATTCGTTTTTAATCGAATCTAAATTTTCAAACTTTTTAAAGTTTTCTATTTATTATTGTAAACTGTAAATTTTTTCCATGAAATATTTAGAAAGTTAAAATAATAATCTTAAGCTTTTTAATTTTTTTTCCCGAACTCTGAAAAAATTACATTTCATCTTTTTTCAAATTTTCTGACTGAATAATGGAATTTCTGATTTAATACAAACATATTTTTTGTTTAATTCCTTTTTTCTTTATAGAAATCATAGTTTCATTTCTAGAACAAAGCGTAGCTTAGCTTCCAGATTACTTCTATATAAATTATTAAAATATTTCCACCAAAAGTAAGCTTCAAAAAATTGTAAGGTTTTTTTTTAAAAACTAGAAGCACACACACAATCACAATACTTTGAATTTGTAAAGCTTCCTTTTATATATATAAATATATATATAAAGCTTCTACATATAAGTTAATAAAACATTAATATATTATTATTATACTTGTTTGTTTTTCAAATATCTTAATACTTTGAGACTAAACAGAACAATAAAACATTTTTAGAAAAATTTGAAATTTCTAAGATAACTCAAAACTTTTTGAAAAAGGCCACAATATCACAAACGAAATCTAAATTTTTTTAACTAAATTTGTATCTTAATTACATTGAAAATACTCAAGATTATACAACTTTACTACTTATTGAATAATTTTTCACATTTCTGTTTTGTTTGAAATACTTATCTACTTTATAAATTGTGTTTATCATATTTTTATTTCTGTAATGCATTTTGCTATCACTTTAAGTAAACAGTTTTATACTACTAGGAGTAACTAAAAATATTACCTATATTTTTCAACATCTATTATTGTTCTGTAAAAATAAACCTTTCATTAAATGCTTCTTATAAAAAATTTCTGCCATATAGTTCTGACATTCTTATTGTTGCCTTTTTTAAAGATTTTAAATATTGCTATAGATTGTTATAGACGAATTTTGATTAACTTATTAGAAGCATACAGAATACTCTATACAATATTTTAAAGAAATTATACAATTTTTATGTATTTTTATAATTAATTATACACATAATTATTTATTAGGTTGCATTATATACAAGCAAATAACATTCTGATTGGATTTTCCCCATCCCAAGTGTTATCTGTATTTCCCTTCAAACGATCTTTTTGTCGATTGATTGATTGATTGAAAACGTCGCACTGTTCAGCTACACGAGGGCTTTTGGCGACGGACCACGTAATTTTGAACCATGGTCAAGTGACGTGGACGACACCTGAGCTGGCACCCCTCTCTCCTAACTACCACACCACACCAAGATCTTTTTGTCGAAACGCTTTGAATGAGTAGTTTTTCTTGCTTTCTGACCACATACCACTCTTTGTTTTCTCATTATTTTCAGTAATTTTACCAGCTTTTAAACTTTTTTATTGTGGGTCCTGAGATTGAGAATTCATACACGGAAAATTTATATCGTTTGAAGCCAGTAACATACTATTTTATAAACGTAGAAAGGAACTCTTAATAAGACCATTAACATTTTACGACTTTTTGCTTACACCCGTCCCGGGCTTCTGTAGCAAGGGGGCCCGTATCCTTGATATTGACCCCCTGATAAGGCAGGCTACACCCCTGATAGAAGGAATGTTCCTCAAAATTTAAAATTCATTCTTATTTTTGTCGAACGATGTTATGCTATCAGGAAATCGGAACTTATTTTGATTTTTCAATAACTATTTAAAATTCAGCATATTTATTCAACTTATTATAAATTTTGTTTTGAGAAATTCAAAAAAAAAACTTTGCTTGATCGATAGAATTATAGGCGGCCTGCGGCCGCCCGCGTGCGGTGCACGCGCTGCACACCTGCTAGGACGGGCCCTGATGAGGTTTTTAAAAAAGATTACATATCTAAGATATCCGAAAAGTTTCTCTTTACGAGTAAAAACAGTTTGTAGATATTGCTGATAATCACTGTTCAACTAAAAAAATTATTGTTCATGTAAACGATATTGATATTATTCCAAAAGCGAAAGCGAATATTACTAAATTTGAAGTAAAAATTAAATAAAAAAACCCACCCATAAGAGTTTATTTTTATTATTATTATTATATACGAGTCAACTAGTAATGTTTAAGAATGTTTTTACATAAAATAAATGTTTTAACACAAAACAAGTTTAAAACGGAGCCAAACATCACAAAAGTTATTTTATTCAAAAAATTAAAAAGTATCAAGAGTTTTTTAAAGAAAAAAACACTAGATTAATTCTTTTTTGTTCTTTTATTTCGAAGTATGCAATTTTATGTGTCAATTATTTACTATACGCTTTGAAATTCTGCATATGTATGTAGTTCCAGTCTTAGTTCTTAGGGCAAAGAGTTTGATACATCTACATTTAAACTTTTAATAATTTTCGGGTCTCCCACCACTTGAAAAACGCAGTAATTTAAATCTCAAATAATTTAGTTAAAACTTGTTTTTTTGTAGAAATTGATGCTTACTTAATTGTATATATTAGCTTTAATAGTCATATCTGATCTTATTTTTTTACACTTAGTCGAAAAAACTAACAATAGTTATAATTTAATATTCTAAGCATATAACTTAAATTTTGAAAAAGAATTTTCAATTTTAGGATTTAATGATTTAAAATACTTATTCTCACAACATTATTTTACTTTATAGCTATTTTATATTTGGTCAAGAGAGAATGTTTGAAGAGTAATTTAGACCTCTGGTTAGGTATACAGAGCTTGGAGAGTTTTTCTGTTTTCAGATGTGATTAATACAATCTCCTCTTGTGTCTCACAATATGATTCTCAGTAATTTTAAAATTTTTTTCCGCTTAAGATATCCGACTACGTTCGGAACCGTGATTTTAAAAAAGCGCATAAATGGATAATTTTCATGATATTTAGTGTCACTTAGATTAGAGTACATGTATAAAATTGATTTAAGGACATTATGACAAAAAAAAAATTGTTTAAATACGATATTTTGGCAAAAAATTAACTTAGAATAACCTTTTTTCAAAACGTTCTCCTTTTATAAAAATTGCTTCTATAATAATAATATTTTGCTTATATAAAGTAAAGACTTCTCCACAGAGTCTCAACTAGGAATTTTGAAAAATTTATATTATTTTCAGAGTTGCTTTCAAATGAAATAATTATCGGCGTTTTTTTCCTTAAAATTTCTCCCTCTGTTGTAGTAAAAAATGGATAAACCCACTTCCAAGTTATATATTTCAAAAATTCTAATTTAGTCTCCGTATAGAGATCTGAACTATATACAGGCAAAATATTATAATAATAGAAGCATTTTTCATAAAAGGAGAATGTTTTGAAAAGGAGTCAATCTATGTTCATTTTTTTGTCAAAATATTGTACTTAAATATTTTTTTAGTGTAATAATATTCTTAAAATAAGTTTACATGCAGTTTCTAATCTAAGTGACACTAAATATCATAAATATTATCCATTTATACTCTTTTGCAAAATCACGGTTTCGAACGTTGTCGGATACCTTAAAGCCTTCAAATAATACCGAAGTATTTTCCATTAGAAGTTTTTGAAACCACAAAATTTATTTCAGTATCTTTTATTGTTCCGTAAGGCTTTTATCAAACACTTTTTGATATTTTTAGGTTAGAAATTTTCTTATTTTAAACTCCCACAGAGTTCCGATTAAATCTTACCACATTTTTTGTGTATATATGGATATCTCTTTATTTAAATCTGTACTTTTATCATTTTCAAAAATGTAAATAGAAATAATCATTCCCTTACTATTTTAAGTATTAATGTAATTTTTATGTTATTTAGTTATTCTTTTTTTAATTAAGTTAAATGTATACTCGTATGTTATAATTTATTTAAAAATTAATGTAAAAAAATATTATAGTATCAAGACAGACAGAGAATTCTATACCAAGTAAAATTTCCTATATGGGACAGAAAACTTGTTAAAAAATTTATATTTTTCATAAATAAATATATCTATGATTGTTTTCAAAGCATGACTATTCCTTCCTTTTGATTGGATGTATCCGTCAGGACTGTTTTAAAGATTTGAAGTTTTCTATAACCGTACTTCAGATAATTTGAAATTTTTGTTCAATGCTTTGCAAAAGACTTATGATTTCTAAAGCGAAGCATATATAAAACTATCCCTTAAAGTTACTTAAAGAAAAAAACAGCAGGTATATATCATTAATATAGGCAAGTTTGATAATTTATCAGTGAAATACAGTCGGACCTTTATATAACGAAGTCGTTAAACCCCCTAAAAAGTTCGTTATATGGAAAAATCATTATATAGAGGTTCATCTTTCAATTTTATTTATAAACCACATAAAACAAATTTTAAATTCATTAACGCTATGTATTAAAAAAAGTAATTATTCACACCTTTTTGTAAAATAATATATATTTATTTTTTTTATCTTACCTATAAAAAAAAGAAAGAAAAACTGCAAGAAAAGTTTCTCGAGCCCTTTATCGACTTCCTGAAGAATTAATTTTTTTTGATACTCAACCACTTACGTTTTGATATTTTCGAGCTACAAAAAACGAAATTACCAGTACGACTGATCAATACTACAAATGAACGGATACTAGTTCAAGGACATGAAACTCCACTGAGGGTGAAAGAGGATATCAGCTGTAGAGGATGTTTCCAGTGAACTGGACAATGGGGATTAAAGGTTGAACTTCTAGGACGAAATGTCGAGAATTCTATTGCTCGGTGAGTTAGTCACCTAATAAAACCAGTTGAAGATTTATGACCACCAAAAAATGTGTTAAAAGAGAGAATAACTCGAAATATCCAAAACTATTTCAAAAATAGGAAGAAAAAAACTTGAATCACAAGAAAAAAAGTTCGTTATATAGAAAATGGACTTCGCTATAGGGAGGTTATTTTACGAAGAAAATCGTGAAATGTTCTTGGTCCCAGGAAGAAGTTCAATTTATAGAAAAATTCGCAATATAGAGGTTCGTTATATGGAGGTTCGACTGTATTTCATTTGCATTGATTGTAGAGGCATACCAGTGCAAGTTTCTGAAATTGTAATTTTGTTATTCCTGTTTATAAGAGTTTCTCTAGGTTCTTAAGACCATAATATGAACAATGATGAACATTTTCGATCTGTAATTAATCAATCAATTAATTGTTCATGAATGGCGTATTTTGAAGCAAAATGAGGGCTATCGACGATAGACCTCTTGAACTTGAACCAAGTCAAGAGATGAAAACGACACGTGTATTAACATTCCATTCTCTAAATTCCTACACCACTCCAACGTGAGAGAAATGAGTCTCGACGTATTTGACGAGCATCAACTCCTCTATACAAAAAGATCTCTTGTGGCACCAGGAGTTGAACTAATGATTCGGCAAAAGGTATGTAATCAAAGAAATTGTCTAACAAATTATTTATGATATTGCAGAAACATAAAAAAATAAAATTACCAATTAAAAAATTAATAATTTGTGGCATTTTACTCGCTGTATGAAAGACCGAATAATAAATTATATTTATGGTTTTATAGTAAGACTACTTATTTTTCGAAACGGGGAAAAAAACCCAGGAAATAGCTCGATCGAGAACTTATGTTTTCAAACATTTTATATTTGATATGTTTCTCCTTTGAACTGACTTATTACTCAGAGAGATCAAGCTCATCCAGCAAGGGCTTAGAGTTTTTAAGTTGATCTTCAGTTGTTCCTTAAGCTCGTTTTATATAACTATGGTAAAAATTTCAGTAGAGACACTGAATATTCAAAAAATTCAATAATGTAGGGAATGATATCATTTACGATGATGATTATGATGATCAGAATAAATGATATAATTTCTTCTGATGGACGATAATTCTCAGTCAGATGGAGCAATGCTTCATGATGGGTACCTTCTTGAAAGAAGCATTAGGGGAAAATGGAGTGACCATCTCGTTCACTTGAACTAAATCTGATAAAATATCCCTGAGACTATCTTAGAAGTGCAGTCGTAGCACTAAATGTTTGCCCAGGGCTAGCTGTACGAGGTGAAAAACGGTTTTCCCCATGTATGGTTTTCCATATCTATTCATGATGTATCCAACAACTTAATCTTTTATTTGATATATAAATCACTATATATATATATATATATATATATATATATATATATATATATATATATATATATATATATATATATATATATATATATATATATATATACAAAAGAGATTTCTTTTATATTCTATGTAATTAAAATTCCTGTATGTAATAGTAATTTGCATTTATCAATTTACAGAAATATTTTTTTGAATTTTTTTATTTGGAAATGATAACTTAACTACCCACAAAATAGATAAATTCAATAATATAAATTTTTTTTTCAATGCTGTTTGGATCATAACTACCCTTTTAACTTCTTAAGAACTTATATTCGTTACAAATACATTAATCGTCTTGCTACTTCTACTTCTACTAATCTCACACAACAATAGGATTTTAAAGTCAGCATGCTATTTGTCTTGCTGTGAAGTTTATATTATAACACTCTTCTAACAGTTTACATTTTTTCCACACCATCTTGAACAACTTACGCATTTAAAAATTTCTACATTTTTGACAACCAACCAATTAATAGCTTACCAAATTTGATTGTCATTTCTCGTGGCATCTATCTTTTCTGGCTGGTTTAAAAGATGCGTTTATGTATAATCTGGATTTTTAACTCAGTGAATCGTAGGTTTCCATTGATTTTAAGACTCTTGGCTCTCTTGGAAAAAGCTCTGTGAGTAGAAGTTCTGTAGGATTCTTTTTTGAAAAATCCTTTTCTTATGTAACTCTTTAGTAATTTTCTGCTTTAAGATTTTTGGAGAATTTTTTGCAGAATAGTAGTCGGTGGTTTTCTCGTACTTTCTGTGAGTTTTTTTAATTTTATTTGGTTTTTCCTACCAAGTTGCAAAGGGGGAAGGTTGCACCTTCAAACTGGTTTAATCCCACTGATTCGGTCCTATGTCCGAAATTACTTTCTGACTTGCTAGGTTCTTTTTTGTATTTTTCTATAAACTTGATCTTCCTGTTTTGCTTTTATATTTTTATTACGTTATTTCTTATGTTCATTATCTATTATTTCTTGTTTTTGATATATTACATAAATTTCTTTCATATATATTTATATATGTATACAGTCGGACCTCTATTTAACCGAGTCCCTAAATCACGAAAAAAATTTTGTTATACAGAAAATTCGTTAGACTCATTTTGAATGTAAATTATATTGTTCGTTCCAGGAAAAAGTTCCATAAAATAGAGATTTGCAATGTAGACATCTCTATATATATTAATTAAATGCATGGGGGTTATCCAGAAAATAAAGACTATTTAACTATGCAAAGTGGAGAAATACACAATATTTATCGGAAAAAAATAAATATTCTGTTGTACACCTGAAGCTTCTTTCACTTCTTTACAAAATTATGACCATCATTTAAACATTTATCATATTAGTTCATGAGCCACAGAATTTCCATGTTATGCTATTCCGTCACCAAATCATTAAGTCAGGGATTAACAACATTCAAACAAAAGACCGAAAGTCTGAACCTTGCTCTTAGTCTCGAACCTTGCTCTTCTAAAACTGAAAGAAGGTTTAGGCGATAAACGGTTTGGAAGTGATGGTGATTTGGATAATGCATAGACTACCTGGCTTATAAGACCATGTTATGTTCTTTTGTACGCTGGTGGCAAGAATATACTATGAGAATTCTGAATAATACGACAAATATATAAATGTAGGGAGGGAAGGAAGCTCCTGGTGTGTAATGAAATTGTTTTTTTTCCTCTAAATATTGTGTTTTTCCTTTTGTATAGTTGAACGATCTTTATTTTCTGGATGTTTCTTGTTTCAAGATTATATGACTTAATATTATTGAACTTAGTCTTATTAATCTTAATATTTTGTATTCCAAAAGTTATTTTCGAAAAACCTCCAAATTCCCTAACTTTCGGAGGCTTTTGTAGAATGATTAATGTAACATAGATGAGTTATAAATCAAAGGCACACTACTTTCCTCTTCTGAAATATAATAATACTTATAAAAGATGATGAAAACGAAAAATAATATTATTCATATTTGCATAGTTTATTGAAAAATCGATCATGAAAAGCACAATTCTCACAAAAGAAAGTGGCTCATAAACAGTTACCTGAAATCATTCAATACCTAAAAGACGTTTTTAGTCGTAAGGACTTTGCAAAACCGTTTCCATGTTCAACAAAAGGATTTATCTTCTAAATCCTGTACGGAATTTTAAAGAGTAAAAGCAAAGCCCTTACGGAATTCAAAATTTATTCTTAAAGAGATAAATGATGTATAAGAATTGAACCTAAGCATCATTTATCAGGATATCTTTTCATCTTCTGTCTTTTCGCCATTTATCAGTGTCCATTTGAAAGCACTAAGCCTATCGGTATTCTAACCTTTTAAGCCCGTTAATTTAAAAGACAATTTTAAAAATCTAATTTATCTCATGAAGATCTTTTTCTCGGGGATTGATGGTTCGTTTCATTAATTTCTTTTTCAAATAAAATGAAAATGTTTATTCTCGGAGCTAGAAAATTCAAATCTCTATCTTTAGAAGATTATCTATGATAGATTCCGAGTTATTTCTTTTTTAAACCCTGATTTGAATCTAAAAAATGAATCCCTTGAAATAATGAAATTTTACTGAATCATGCTTAATAAATCTTATTTTTCTTTAAAGAAAAATTCTTTGCTCAATTAGCGAGATTTATTATTCTATGGAAATAATAGCTATTTCTCTAGATAAATTACCAACAGTCAAGCAAAAAGAAAATCTTTAAGATCTTCTTTTCGTAAAATAAAAACAAGTTTTTCTCGAAAAGGACAATTAAAGTCATATATTATTTTTAAGATAAAATGGCTCAACACAAAGAAAATTTGATGAATTCTTGACAAATTAAATTTGTTATAATGATAGTTATTATAAACATGAAGAAAATAATTATTATCAATAAAGAAAAATGGTTATTAATATTTTAACAAGTTTTGCCATTTGTATGCCATATAATTTAAACTACAATATTTGTTTTCCTCGTTTTTGTCAGATAATTTAAATTGGAAAAAAAATTAAGTAGTGTGTTAGTAAAAGTAGCAATAATAATAATTTCTGAATTCCCAAAATAAGCTTTTTTTACTATTTCACCCGAAATTACAATTTTTATACTTACAAGCTTCAACAATAAGGCAAAATGTGCTTTTTTAAATTTCTTTTCGGATCCAAAATCTCTCTTGTCCACTTATGTGCATAGAAATTTACCATATTTTGACCCAAAATGTATTACATTTAGAAAACAATGTATAATCTTAGCAGTAAAGCTGAATTCACACCAAGGCTGTCAGCGTCGAGCGTTAAGCGTCTAGCCAATCAGAGACTTCATCTCGGGCGAAATGAAGTCTCTGATTGGCTAGACGCTAGACACTCGACGTTTGTACGCCCTGGTGTGAATGAGTCTTAAGGATATATTTGAATAAAAATGTACTTGAAAATAGTTTCAAAAAGGAAAAAAAAGAAAGAAATTCAATTTTTAAATCCCTGAAAGATTTTTATAAAAAATATATTCAATTGTTATTATAATTATTTTTTTGAAAAATATGAAATAAAGCACTAATTGTATGAACTCTGGAAGACATGCACAGTACCGTGTAAAAAAATTGCATCACTTCTTGTCTATATCATTTACAGCAACATAAGTATAGCACAATAAATATAAAAGCTTTTGTTTAGAATAGAGCTGTAAAAATTGGTTGAAGCATGTGAAAGAAACGCACTTGTAAGATAAAACGTTCCTAATGGAACTGGTCAGAAAATATCTTAAGCAAACGGTAACAATTCCCTCTATATTCTTCTAAAAAAACACGTATACTTTTTTTAACCAAAAAAATAATGAATGCCACTTTTTTGTTTGTGGTATCATGGAAAAAACCGAACTAACTTTAAATTATGATGCTTTGAGAATGGATTTCAGCATCTTTTGGTTTCACAACTAGGTAAATTAGGATTAATTAATACCAGTGAATACGATTTGGAATAATTTTGACACAAATATGAGGCTCCAACACAATAAAATCATATTTGTGTATCATGGGAAGTTAATGAAAATTATATGCTACGAAGACAACATTTTTGTAAAACGAAGAGGTACAATGATGTTAAAAATATATAGCTTGTTTTAAATTATCGTTTTTTTAATTTCTAATGGTCTGCGGATTGGTGTTTTTACCATTGTAGACCTAGTTCATTCACCGAAAACTGGTATCTCATTTTAGGGCGGTACTATATAGGCGGATGCCAATCGTCGCAGGTAATTTTGACACCCATTTTTCTCCCTAGAGGAGGCACCTGAGCTCTAACAATGCGAACCTGTACTAGGATTTAATTTTGCTGAGAGCACCCAAGCCAAACAGACACTCCAGGGATCTTTTACATGTCACATAACCATACGACATGGCCACTGTCAATTTTCAGCATCATGAAAATCCCCACCGACCTTAAATTATCGTTATCCTTTTAAAATAGACACAAGATAAACATACTTATTTACAATAGAAATATCGACATTGACCATATTTTTTTCTTTCAAGGAGAATCCAAAGCACATAAATATATTTAAATAAGTAATGCACAGGGAATGAATAGGCCAAATGCAGACGAATATTACAATATATCTAAACTATGTTACATATTAAGTGTTACGACCCGCATGTGCAGAGGGCGCTAGTAGTCCTTGTTTACATTTCGTCAGTATGCTTGTAATGCATCCTCGGAGCGGACGTACCTAACATATTAAGTATTTGGGTATATCTTCATATACTTCATTCATTGTTACGTTTTTTTTTAATCTTAAAATGATTTCAAATATCAAATACAAACCGAAATTCTTTAGAAGAAAGTTGAAGTGGCGGTAAACTTTTATTGTTCTGATTTTAACAGATGTATTAATTTGAGAAATCACACATTTGCGCCAAAAGCAATAAAAAGTACTCATGATTTTATTTTTAACTATATTTGGAACATATATTTATCCCATAAGAACATACATAGTTTAAAAATTTTAAATAGATTTTGCTGAATAAACATTACTTGTCTAATTTAATGAGTTGTGTGGCGTATGGAAAAATTTAGAAGGAAATACTTGTACAGTCATTTTTTAGAAATATATATATGTTGGAGCTATAGATATTCTAATAGCTAAAAATAATCTTTCAAAATGTTTATTTCTAAAAGTTACAGATACTTATTTCTCGAAGTTACAATTAATTATCGAAAGCGTCAGGAAACAAAATTTAAAAAATGTTTCCTCCCCATTTCAATGTTGAAAAGAAGACTCTCTAGTTACATACATCATTCAATCTCAATTGAAATGATTAATATCATTTTATGCCATATACCATTAAACCATCGAGAAGAATTTGCCGAAAACTTTCAATTTCCTGAAAATTCGCTTAGTGAATTTTGGATCGAGTTTAAAACAGAATTTCCAGCACTTTTTGAAATGTATTTAAATATGCTGCTGCCATTTGTAAACTCGCATTTTCAATTTTAAGTTTAAAAAATAAAACTAAAAGAAAATCGGTAAACTCTGCAAAAATGTCTACGTCAAGAAGTGTTAAATATTATTTAAAGATTTAATTTCTTTTTCAAAGTAAGGGACAGCTCATTAATATGGATGTTTGACTTTGTCTTTAAACGGATCAAATCCAAATATATGTATACCAATAATTGTCTTCAAAAAGATTCCCTTTGTAATAATTTATCACAAAGTTTCCAATCTGCTTTCCTAATTTATGACTTCTGCGTCAAGATCTCAAACGTTTATTCAGGTAAAAACAGTCAAAAGGTTGATTATTTATTTATTAACGTCGTACCTTCACAAGAAACTAAGCTCTCGTATCAAACAACTTAATTAAATAGTCCCACATATTAATTATGAAAATGCGCTCGAAGACCAGCAACAAAATGGCCTGAGATTAAAAAAATGGCCTAATAATAGTGAAATGTGATCTACGTAAAGTTTTTATCTTTCCTTACATCAAATAAATTTTTCGCACGATGCTGTTCGAAGAATAGTGTAAATCAAGGGTCGGCAACCTATGTCACGCGGTACAATTCTCAGTAGCCCTCTGCACTACTCAACAAACTTGTCAATTTTTGAGTGGATAAAAATTGATAAATTTGTAATGAACCTTACTTGAGAAAAATTTCCAGAGTTATGGGCACTTACGGAATTACGAAAAAAATCTGAAAGATTACTCTCAAGATAAATTCACAGCTATTTTGTAAATTATTGAGGGAGAGATTTAATTGTTTGAAGAGAGAAAATTGCATGTACTCTGCTTTCCCCGCTTTTGGTTTTACATATCTAACAAGGAGAGGGCACGACTAAGGAAATTCATTTGGGTACGAGACTTTGTGTAACAGTAGTACTGCTATAGGGTATTCAAACCCCAATGTAATTCCGTCGAATGACCAGTCAATTCCGAGAAAACAGCGTTCGAAATTCATACTAAGCTTATATACAAGTTATTTTCTCCCTGATACAATGTCGCCGTGGCGTGATCGTCAGCGTGTCGGAGTACTGTCCAATAGACCGGCGTTCTATTCCCGCGAGCGTCAACTTCTTTTTTTATTTTTTTCTCTCCAATTTATTGTATTACTTATTTTCAGAATTAAATAATTTTATTTTTTAAAAAAGATTCATTGATTTTTAAATTATATTCTATATAATTATAGTAACTATTTTACTTCTTTAAAACACAAAACAACTAATAGTTATGATAATAATACTTATAAATAAAAATTGAAAATAAATTTAATAATAATAAATAAAGTTAAATATAAATTTAAGTAAAATTTAACTGTGTCTTACATGTTTTTTTTTATTATATACAAGAACCTGAGTGAAAATTATCATAAAAAACAATATCTTTATTCACAGACATCTTCAATATAAACTATTCAAACTATATTATATGTGATCTATGTAAAATAATATCTATCGAAACACTACAAACTCTCTTAAAAATCCAGAAATAAACTAACAAAGTTGTATTTAAATCAAAATCTCTCTCCGTTATCCTAATGATTTCTCCTTTTATTGGAGCATTCTTTGCTTCTAAAAGAATTTTTTGTTCTTAAAAGAATAACACCTGCTCTTTAAAAACAGCTGCCTTTCTCTTCAACAAAATCGTTTTGTTAAAAACGGAAGTAAAATTTTATGGCCATTTAGGTATACGAAATAATTTTAAAAATACAATTAATTAGATTTTATTGATAGAAGTAATTGTAGTTATATCATATATTAGTTGTTTTTGTGTTTTAAAAAGTGAAATAGTTACTATAATTATATAGAATATCATTTAAAAATCAATGTGAATCTTTTTTATAAAATAAAATTATTTAATTCTGAAAATAAATAAATTAAATTGGAGGAAAAAATATAAACGAAATTAGCGCTCGCGGGAATAGAACCCCGGTACATTAGATAGTACTCCGATACTCTGACGATCACGCCACGGAGGCGTTATATCAGAGAGAAAATAACTTCTATATAAGCTTAGTATGAATTTCGAACGCTGTTTTCTCGGAATTGACTGGCCATTCGACGGAATTACATTGGGGTTTGAATACCCTATAGCAGTACCACTATTACACAAAATCTCGTCCCCAAATGAATTTCCTTAGTCGTGCCCTCCCCTTGTAAGTAAAAAATCTTTCCTGATATGAAAAATATTTCGAGTCCGCAAAGAAATTGTTTAACAACTAAATGCTCAGAATCGCATCAAATTGAAAGCCACACATTATACCCCTGATTTTGCGATGTGAAAATAGAGCGGTGTAAACCCTAGGTTCTCATTAAAATTTTTATTTATCTTTTTACTTAACTGTAATAAAGGGAAATTCTTATATTTATGTGTTGTCTATTTCTTATTTTAATAAATATTCTTAAAAATACATAACATACGTATAATTTTTATATTTTATTTATGTTGAGGAAATAGTTATATTTTATGCTGTATATTTTTATGTTAAGAAAATATTTAAATGATGCAAAATTAACACATAATAAAACTGTAAATATCTAAATTATTGACCTCTATTCTCTAATTCTGTATGCATTATCAAGGGAATTGAATTGCTTAAAAATGTCATACTGTGTGGCACGCTGAATCATATTGGTAGATGGATTTGGCACCCCACTGAGATGAAAGGTTGCCGACCCCTGGTGTAAAAGGTACACTGTTTGCAATTTTTTTCTATTCCGAAAGGTTGAAAAAAAATCTTAAAACACTGAAAGTACTAACCCCAAACACAATTGCACTGGTTTAAGAAGAAGTGTGTGCTTTACTCCATACTACTCAAGAATCTCTAATAAATACTTCACAGAAACATTTTAAGAAACTCGACTGGTTTAAAATCATCATTTTCATCAAAAAATCGAAATTAATTTTCAGTTTATTTTTGTATATTGTTTAATAAGCGTTCTAAAAACATCTTACTTTTAACTCTGAGTCAATTAGAAAAAAAGTTATAGCTCTTTTTGTTTGGGGTAGTAAACCAGGACCGGACATTTAAATCCGAAACCGGAAATGTGTGTTTTCGGTTGGTTTTTCTCTAGCAAAATACAATTTTTATTCATTTAAAATATTTTAACGAATTATTTTCAAATTTAGTAAACTTTATTTCACTTTATAAATGTTTTAATTGATGTATTTCGCTTATTTGTTTTATCTTATTTGTTTTTGTAACATATTCTTTTTGTAATATTTTGATTCAGAATTCTCAATATTTTTGAAAAATAATGGATACCTTAAGTGATAATTTTGGATTCATATATAAGGCTATTGAATTGTACAATATGATAGCTACTTATAATTTTTATCAATAAATTATTAATTACGTGTATTAAAATTTTAAGTAGATTCTATATATTTTTTAAAACTATAGAAAATGCGATTTATATCTCTTTGTATCATATTTTCAGATTTATGTCTGTGTAGTATACAGTCATCTGAACTTAAATCTTTCTCCATTTCAATCTATACCAGTGTGCCTACCATTTTATTTTTCTAATTCACATGAACGAACTTCATTTTTATATATGTCCTCGTCAACTAATTTTAATTTGAGGCATTTGAATTTTATATATAATCATTTGTAATTTTCTTTTTTCTGGAAAAAAAAGTCTCTTATCCCATTCACACCATACAGAACGCAATATTAGGTCGTAAAAATATTAAATATATGTTCCTACATTGCATGCGAAATCTTTTTTCCCCCCAGGATTTATAACTTTCAATTCTCAATCTTGTAAAAATGAAACTGTAAATTGCTTACATCTTTCTGCAGGTTTCACTTGAATATCAACAGATTAAAAGAAGAATTTTCACTGGGGTTTCACTAAAATGCAAAAGGTAAAACTTTGACTTTTTCAAAGACTTAAAACAGATCTACAATAAAGGGAGTTATTTAAGGGAGTTTATAATTGATTTCTTCAAAATTTCTTCTTTCAGTCGTAGTGTGATCGCCCATATTACTTGACGTGGAATTTTACCGATAGTTTTATTTCTCGATGAGTCCCTTATAAAAATTAAAATTACGGGTTTTAAAGAGAAGATATCTATCTTTTATGTTGGAAGATGGCAGATTGAATTCACACATTACAGTATTTCTCTAAAACTAAGACCTAATTGAAAACTAATTCTTTTCATGATTTTCTTGAAGTTCATAATATGGGCCCCAAATAAGCCCTACTTAAAATTGTCAGTGAAACAAATACCAGAGATTTTACTGAAAGTCCAACCAAAGTTCAGATAAAACACAAGGGTACTACATTTCATAACAGACTTGGCTGCGACTGATCAGAATATTTGAAATTCACTAGTTCGTATGAGTCAAAAGACAATTAGTGCTTTCAATGAATAATAAATTTAAAGAATAATATGCTAATCCTTATATATAGACAAGATTAGTGCCAAGAGAAATAACTGTTTATTTGTACAAAATAATAAATAAATATTGGTTCCGTCCGTTACTGGAAAAATTATAGTGAAAAACCCCAGGGTAAAAATTTTACAGATTTATGCAATCGAAGTTGAATCCGAGCAGCGAAGCAGTCCCAAAAATGGCAATCTTAGTATGTGATAATCTCAGACAACAGGGGGGGGACGTTAATTCTAAGAAGAATAAAGTGTGTTGATCAGACCTCAGGGAACCATTATTTCTGGAGTTGAAAGATGTCTGTGAATAGTTCTAATAGAAGAGCAAGAAGTTTGGTCATTCACAAGATGGATATCAAAGCATACGCACTTAACATTGATACTTTAATAAAACTAATTACCAGAAAAATTTAAAGCATCACAACGCTGGGTGGATGGGATCCTTTGCTAGAATGTGGACTGTGATGAGCTTTATAACGCTGTTACGGAGGAAGACGATATGGCTGCATTTAAATAAATCAAAATGTGATTATTGAACATAAATGAATTGTAAATTATTATACGTGAAAGATAAGACAGACTCATACAAAAAAAGACATAATGAGACTTTGAATGTAAAATTAATACGACCGGATCTTACATTTAGAAAACAAATGGTATTGTGAAAAAGAGCGGTGTAAAAAAATATGAACTTGTTAGGTTCATTATGTTAATCAAAGATTATTCATACATTGTATAAAGCATATCATATTATGAAAGTTACTGATATATTTTCGATAAAAAGAATTTTATAGTTACATTATTTAAATTTCGAAAATGAGAGGAAGTTAGTTGCACTTTATTAACATCTAAATCCTTTTTTATTCATTCAATTCCAACTATAAGATCTCTCACTCTCTCCTATATATATATATATATATATATATATATATATATCTTGTTAAAAATTTCAATCGTTAATAAAATACTTTTTTATTCATCTACTGAAGTTCAAATACATTTTTTTTTTTAAACTTGCAGATGATGACATGATTGTTAATACAGTTTTCAAAAATATTAATTAATTAATTAAATTTCACTTTTTAGTTTTAAATTTATTCTGTGTTATTTCTGAAGAAGTTAGATTTAGCACCAAGAGATAGCGTCTGTAAGTTTTTCTAACGAATTTTTCTTGGTCAAATATTTTTAAGCTTGTAGGGGATGAATGACACTTGTGCTGTTCATACAGTTTTTCAAATATGATTTAATTAATTAAATTTAATTAACTCAAATAAAATTTTCATTCTTGACCTAAGTAGGAATTGACTAAAAAATTTTTTTATATTACTTGTTTTTTATATTATGTTGAACTTTTTCTTTTTCATTTAATTTTTCTCTTAAACTTATATCACTTTAATTTATTTCACTTATTATGATCCACACTAAAAATGGAAAATTTATATTCATAAAATCAGTACATAACGTTCAAAGGTAATCAAAGTATCGATATTGAAATAAACGTTTAAGTACTTTTAATAATGAAATATCGAATATTTCTTTTATATTTAATATCTAAAGATAAAAATTCAAAATGTATAAAAGCAAAAATTATCATAGGGAAAAAAAAATTCACACGGGGTTTCAAAGGAAATTGTTTCATATACTGAAATATATCATTCAAATTTGCACATGTATGACTTTACTTAAATGATTCAATATTACACTTATTGCTTACTTTATTTCAAAATAATTATATTTTTTACCGATGAATTATTATTTAAAAGATTTGTACATGCTCGATACTTCTGACTATCTATTCAAGATTTAAAAACCGTGTAAAATACACCGTAAAAAACAAATTTATAATATAATTTCAGATGTCTTTAAATGTTCTCAATGAGCCGATACAATTTTTTTAGCCATTATTACTTTTAGTAAATTATATGGAATTTAAAATACTTAGAAAGTTAAATGCAGCATGAAAAAAAAAAATCAGATACTCTTTAAGCTAAAAATAAATGTTGCTTTTTCTGAAAATATGTTAAATTACTTGCCTATGGAAAAGAAAAACTAATTTATTTTTGTCTGTGATTATTAGAGCTACTTTTACTCTATGTTGACCGACTTCGGGTAATGACAGGAAAATCACGTTCTAAGAATGTAATTGTCAAGTACGTGACGCCAAAATTATCACTTATAAATTTTTTCTGTACAAAGTCGTAAAGGCGTTTTTAAATGCGGACTAAAAAGTGCAAAATTAGCCAGTGGAATAACTTCTTTTTCTCTCAGAGTTATTGAGCGATGTGTAATTCACACGGTTAGAGAAAAGAAAGATCTTTTTACATCATTTGAAAGTTATTTTTGTATTTCTTTGTTCTTCTTTTCGCATGCCGATTTCTTAACAGTTAACTTGGTTTGAATAGGGAAATTATGACATTTATTTGATGTATCGGTTACATCATTTTTAGCACTTGCACCTTTGAAGAAGAAACTGAAAATTAATTAAAAAAACCTTCTTCTGTTCTTAACAGAAAATAAAAACATTTGAAGTTTCAAATATTATATAATATTTCAAAGTTGATATTAAATAATTTAAAAATATCTGAGATTTGTGCCTAGTTCTGACTTGTTTACATATTACTTTCCTCTTATGACGGTTTGGTTTTTTGAAAGTTAATATAAGCACAAACAACAAAATAATTTTTGTCCTTTTTCATAAAAACGAAATAGTTAATATACAGAAATGAAAATTTGAAATACATATTATTTACAGTTAACGGAAACGTCCTAATACATCAAAGGGATTTCATATGAAGAAATTAAAACTTATAATTATAACTATGTAAAAATTTAACTTTTTATATTAATATTGAAAGTTAATTATTTATTTAGTATATATGCAAGTAAGTTCTTATTATTTCTCATAATGAATAGTTGGTAAATTAATTTTGCATTTAATTATATATGATACATTCAGTACACTGTTCTGTTCGATTCAATGCCGCCTGATACGTTACAAATGAATGGAATAAATAAAAAAGGTATATTTATCTGAGTTTTCGATAAAATGGTGAAGTTCATATGTTGATGAACAAACTTTAAAACTCAAGCCTGTTAAAGTGAAACAGAACATAAGACTGCCATATCTTTCTAAAATCCTTTTATGTTTTAATTAATATTTTACATGTACATGACTATCCAAGCAGAGTAACTTATATAAATATCTGGATGAGATCATGAGTACCAAAAAAGCAAACTATAAAATTTACGTTTCTTTCTCTTTAAATATGAGCATTTCTTAGATTTTTTACTATGTTTAAAACATTAGACCTAATACTCAAATTTTATTCTTTCAGACTGAGTAAATTAATTGATAAGTGAGCATTCACTACCCATATATAAAATAAAAAAAATGATTTGTTCGATAACACTAATCATTTTAGCTGTCAAAAGAGCATTTATCTGGCAATATCCACCCTCCTCCGTTTTGGAAGATTATATTTTTAAAAAGAACAAAAAGAAAGTATATGCTGACAAAGAGGAACAAGAAAATTCCTCAGAGAGGAAGAAGCCATAGGAGAAGAAAAAAATGTATATATAAAAACATTCAACACAGGAAAAGATAAGTAGGATTATAAAATGAACCCGAATGTTTTCTCCTTTAAAGTGTGCATAACAAATAAAAGATAAAAACATAAAGGAAATTTTAAGAAATGATATGAAAGAAGCATTTTACAAAAAACTTTTTTTTTTCTAGTTAAAGAAATGATAATGCTTTTGATTTTATAGATTTTCTAGTACATGATTTTCTGCGGTAATTTGCCATTCTCATACCCCCACCACCTTAAAACTTTTTTTTTCATCATCTAATGATTATATATTCTTATTTACGTATTCGTGTTAGAAAAAGGAAAAGGAGAGTGAGAAAATAATGTGTGAATGAAATGTTTCAAGAAAAAGGCATTATGCATAAAATTAACTATTCTTTCAAAAGAAAGATTGGGATGAAAAGACAGATCCAAACGGCTTTAAATCAAGGAAAGTTTTGGAGTGGGGACGTACATGCTTATAACATTTTCGAAGAATTTTGAACACGGAAATGAGAGGATGATAGTTTGTGAACTGACTCCGGAGTGTAGTTTCTGAGCAACGTAACT